>QKYT01000825.1:4716-37771 GCA_003550305.1 Glomus cerebriforme | reverse complement strand
TTTAATTGAAGATCTCGTTAAATTTAATGTTCCAGGTAACCACGGTTTAGCCTTGTGTCTTAGAATTTTACGATTATTCTAATTTCATAAATATTACATAATTTTTTAGCAAGTAGTAACGTAATAAAATTGCGTATGACTTCAAATTTCTTGTTCGACATAGTAAGTTCAACTTCATCTAATTCATCCGCTCACTTAAATGTTGAGAAATTTTTATGTAACACAATGAAAATAAAAGTATTATGTAAAAAAAAATAAATATGGCAAATGAATTTTTAAAACAATGAAAAGTTCAAATGCTTTGTACAAAGGTAATTCACTTATTTTGTCACACAATTGTGATTTTAAAGAAATTGGAAAGCATGCCTGATTATGCGGTGAACGAAACGCACATATCTGGCATGTGTCTGAACAATATAATATATTAACGCCTCGTATATAAAAACTCTTGCCATCCAATTTACTACAATCTCTTTAAAGGATTTCGCTGCCAAGAATTTTTGCTGAGCTGCGCAAATATTCATACGAGTATGGCCGATTCAAAATCGAGTGTGAAGAGAAAGTCTGATTCGAGCAAGGATGAGCCGCAACAAATACATATAATTGAGTTGGAAGCGCAGGAACTGGCGAAACACCGTTTACGTCATTTGAAAGATAGTTTTGAAGAATATAATTCTCTTTACAAAGATTATTTGCAACGGCATTATCTTATTATTTCTTTGTGCGGTGTTGTATCTCTTTTTGGGATTGTTATTGTATTTTTAAAGGCTGAGGGGAAGGAAAGTTTGTTGTATAGTTTTAAAGCTCTTCAATCTTCTTTTGCTTCTCTCATTTCTGGGGGCAGTATTATTGCGTTTGGAAGTAGTATTTTGTTTCCTGATAAGAAGGCGTCATCTGATGACTCAAAAGATGAACCCAAGGTCGACGCCATTCGACTTTGTATAGAAAGAGACTTGGGAGAAATCCTAGATAAGACAACTAAGAAACTGCGAGAGAAAAAGGATAATCTGGAACGAGCGAAATCATGGCAATCCATATGGGCTATACTTGGTTCTATTGTGGTTCTTTTTCTTGTTGGGATAGATTTTTTTGGTTTCTTACCTGATGTTAAATATATCGATATCGGGCTAGATTGTTTTCTTAGTTTGACCGGTGTTTATTTTTTGAGCTGTGCTTGTATTCTTAATTCTGTTCTTTCTAACCCAATAGAGAAGCTGGAAAAAAATCATCTTATTCTTTTTTTTTTGGTTATTCCTTGTGCTTACTTTGACGGTCTTATAAGAGACGAGATTAGTATATCGAAGATTCTTAAATATACTTTTCGTCCCAGGGAAGATGATGAGCATTGGATAAAGGAAGCTTATTTGTCGTCAGACGAGAAGGTTGAAATTATGTATCTTCTTCGTGGTTTAAATCCGGATTTATTCCATTTAAGAGTTAAAAAATTTTGTAAGGAGATTAAGGAAGAGTCAATTTCTGCTGAATATTCTACCGAAGAAACACCGTTAATTGTGTCCCAGCCTGTGGACTCAACGGGGCAACTTGAGTTTATCAAGTCAGTTAATGAAATCAAATCCGAGGCAAATCGAAAAGTTCTTAACAAATATTTCAGCCTCGGAGAAGCGCTTGCCGAATGTTTGGAAAATCCCCAAAATTCTCAAAGAGTGCCTAATAAGGATAGCGATATTGAAGATATTGTAAAAAAATTTTCATATATCGAATCCGACGTAAAAGAAATTTGTAAACATTATATCAAGCTCAAAGAAGTCGGAAGGGGGCTTACGCTTACCGAATTTTTTGATAAGCATTCGCGAAAAATAAAACAAAATCTGTTTACTGAAGAGATTAACGTTGCTCACAATGCTCTCAAAGTCTATTCCATTTTCAAAGGGATTGGCAAAAAAAGAATCAATCAAATCAAAACGGTCTCCGCCTCTTCTATTGGGAAATTCACCAGAAATGAGATTATTAAGATTATTGGGAAGTACAAACCTTAATTTATATTCTTTAGTTTTCTGATCATATTGATCATATTTGTCGTATATGTACTGTAATTACAATTTGAATGTTTTAATAAAGTGATTAAACTCTATATTAAATTAATGATTTTATCTGATTTCTACTTGTCACGATTAAAATCATACATAAATTATGCAAGTTGGCACAAAGATTGAACCTATTCTAGATTAGATGACTATAAAATTTATTCTGCATGCAATTGGCGTTTTCTAATTAAAGCATATCATTCTTGGTAAATCTATTCCTAATTTGTTGTTTACAACGGACTGTTTAATTTTAATTGATAATTCTCATTTATTTTTTCTTTATTGGCGTTGTATGAATATACGTGCTGGTGAAATTCAAAAAAGCAATAAAAATTGGTTGTAATTTCCTTTTTTTTTGAATTTTGAATTACACCAGCATGTATGAAATACGAACATATTGTTTAATAATAATTATTCAGGAAATATCTGCTTGCTAAGATTACTGAGTTAAAAGATAAGGAACCTCCTGTCAAATGGCGTAAAACTCTTTGGAGTGTGACGTTCAAAAAAAATTATGTCACACAGATATTATATAGATGCTTTTTTATTTATGAAATTAAAAACGTTTGCCGAAAACAACAGTTGATAAAAAATAAAATATAATTAATAGCTACTCGGCACGTAGTGCTATTTATCAGTAATAATGACACAATAACAATAGTAACTAGTGGTATTAGCATAAATCATTTATTAATAAATTACCAATAAATCGCTATTATATTATTGTATGAAAAAATCCTAATTATTCACTAGTTTCAATAAATTCAATAGCTTCGATTGATAATATTGATGAACCTGTCTCTCATTTTTAGTTTTAAGATTTTTTTGTTATTGACTAAAATATAATTTGGTTGCGAAGTATCAACCTTATCGTTTAAATTATGTTGTTTTGGCTGGCCCAACAAGCATGAATCATATTTTTGAGAAATTTTACTGACTCTTTGTTATTACGATAACAGATAGTTTGAATTAAACTTAAAGTTTAATAAATGGCAGAAGCAACTTTAAGAAATTTCATTGTACTATATTTCAACAAACACAAAGTATGTGAAAAAATTTAAACATAATTCATGTAGAAAACGTGAAATACTCGTGAAACATATGGTCAGCTTTGTTACGATGCTATTTTAGATTTCAGAGTAATCGTTGACGAAGTCTTCCTTAAATCTGAAAATTTTACTCAAATTATTAAATAAAAATACTTACATTATTCAACTTCTTTTTTAGTTGATGGAAGAGTATGCATGATTATATTGAATAATAATTCAGGTAATTTCTTTTTAAATTATCAAACCCTTTGATGAGAATTTCTCAAAGGTTCTTGTTTTTCAGAATACTATTTGACAGAAAAATAGTAATTTCAAAACCAATTTAAATATTTATTATGAGCATCTCAAAATTAGTGCATAAAGATATTTATAATTTGTTGGTACAATGATGATTTATAAATTATTTTATCAATCATTACTAAAACTTTTTCAGATATCTGATATGTTTATTATTACGTGATTTTTCTTTGTTATTCCAAAGTGAGAGCCACCATCTTATCGATATGTGATGTTTTAATAAGTATATAATCCGCTCCATTTTGTTATTAAACTTGGTCACGCGAAAAATCCTTGAAAATCGCGATGTTTCTTATTTTATCACATGATATAAAATACCGTTCAAACCAATTTATATATATGAATGTTTGGTGTATTTAATATGAATCACCAAAATGAATGAATCGATCAAGTGATTTTATCATAAATTATTACAATTGTGTTTAAATTTTATGTAAAATGAAGGACTTTAATATATAAAATTTTGAATCACTGGAAGGATGGTTGAAAAAAGCCTAGGCTGAAGCCTTGTTGAGTGTAAATATGAGGTACTGTATCTTCAGACTTCAGGCTCTCACCAACAATAATCATCATTTTAATTGGTTTGATTTATCTAAAAAAAGAAGTCAATCGTTATTTTTTTTACTAATTATTTGAAACGTATTTATGACATATGTTATCTAAACAAAATATTTTAGTATAAAAAAAAAATTATACCCGATAAGTTGTAAATATAAAAGAGACCTAAATAAATAGACAAAGCATTGCAAAAATTTCAACTCCCAAAAAAATAATGAAATGTATTCAGTGCTCCGGAATACTTGGTAAAAAATGAAACATGGATTATTATCTTCTTTCTTGATATTAGTAACCTGCTAAAGGTTAAGCATCCATTAGAAGGGGGATATTTATAAGTACTAATAGATTTTTATTTAAGATTGGCGGTAAAATTAAAATAAGATAGCCATGTAATATCATCTTTTTATCCTCATAAAATTTTATAATATATTTTTGTTTACAACGAGTGGTATTTACTTTAAACATGATGAGTTCACGGTTTATACTTTACGCTTCGTGTTAAATCGAAAAGTTCATTTTTTTAGAAACTCGTAACTAATTAATAGATTATACGATCTTTTACAATATAAAGTCATTTTAACAATTACATCGATGATATACATGTTTGTAAGTTCTCCTAATAACCAAGTTACTTTGTAAAACGTTTAGAAAGAACCTAAAAAGTATAATTTTATGCAACTTCATTAATTTTGTGTAACATTTCTAATTCTGGATCTTCGAAATCATTAATTATAAACTCGATTTCAACAATAATTAACGTCATTATTTGTCATTATTACATCATTTCCTTTCTGTTTAACGGATATTACGGATATTAAAGTTAGATTTTTGATCAGGTTTCTGCCGTTTAGGTTTGGACCCACATTATCAGTATAGTTACATCTAGAATTTAGTAAAAAAAAAAACCGGTTTATAACCTATGATTGGTTGATTAATCAGTTATTTCTAATTTAATATGTCGATCATAGATAACAAAAATAATAAAATAATTAGTTATCTGTTATATCCGACGTTTTTTTGTCCTTCTAAACTTTTTTTTTTAATAAAAGACGATGGATAATAATAAATTGCAAATTCCATACGATAACGAATCTGTTGCTCTTCTTGTTATTGACATGCAAGTAAGCATTCCGATTTTATCTTTCATTTGAAGATACGTTAATATATGCTTTTATTTCTTTAGGAGGGGTTTCGTGATTCAGCAAATAAGGTTGCATCGAATATAAAAACTCTCGTTAAGAACTGTCATAATCGAAACATACCTATTTTTTGGACTCAACATGGGCATATAAAATTAGATGATGATGTATTAGTTTCTTGGGTAAATATAATAATCATGAGTTTTGATGTTTAAGAATTTTTACATACTATTAATAAAATTAGTGGGGATCAGATAAGTCCGTAAAATATGGATCAGAAAACTGGAAAATTTTGCAAGAATTACAACCTCACATTGAAGTAAGTTAAGTAATTATTGAGAACAATATTGTACTTGAATTTTGAAAAATATTAAAATTTGTTATTGACTTTTTTTTTAAAAAAAAAAAGCGTTCTCCAGGATCATTAGGTCATTTGGATTTTACTATTACTTCCAAGAGACAATATGATGCATTTTATGGAACTGAACTAAATTCTTTACTTGGTTCACTTGGCATTAAAACTCTTATCATATCCGGAGTAATGACGAATTTGTGTTGTGAATCTACTGCGAGAAGTAAACTTTAAAATTATTCTTGTGAATTATTGATTTTTAACTTAATTTTGATTTTTTTATTTTACGATTAATTAAGGCGGGTTTATTCATAATTATAATATCGTATTTTTGGATGATGGATGTGCCACTATCAATAAAGAAATGCATGAAGTAAATACAGTATAATTTTTTATGTTATTATATTACAGATATTTAATCTTTTGATTTTACTTTTGTTTTGACAGGCGACTTTAATAAATTTGCGATATGGATTCGCTACGATTGCCAAAATCAATGATATTTTGGACTGGTTGTAGATCGATGAAATTATATTTCATCCCGAAAAACAAAATTTCTTTTGTATTTTTTTTTTCTTCATTCTCTTCCTCTTTTTTTTTCTGTAAAACTTTATTGCTATTATTTTGATTTGTTCTACATCCAATATAATTAATAAAAAGCAAACATTCACTCATCTGAAGTACTAAACCTAATAAAATTAATAAAGAAAAAGAATATAAGGGAAATAAGGAATAACTGTTACGCTCATTATTAAAAAATTAATTTCGTATAGAAATATTCATATAGTATAATGCACGAACATTATCAATCATCATGTGACATTGGTGCTTCATACGGAATTTTGTAACGTAAAGGTTAATAAAGGTCACCTGATACAAAATATAAAAATAATTACTTAAATTGTATTCGTATAACTTTTGTTACAAAATTAATAAAGGATCGCTAATATATAACTACTGTATTTACATTTTCGCTATAATCAAATTAATAATAATAATAAGATTATTCAGGTCAATACACAGTAAATGATATGATAAATTTTTTTTTTTTTGTTATTAATAATTTTTAACCAGTTTTAAAGTTTTTTTTTTTGGCCAGTTTCAACCATTAATATGGAATAAAGTTACTTCTTCCCCAGTCTCACCAAACGAAGGTAAATCTTGCTTCTGACAATAAGGATTTAAAAGTAAACGAGAAAACGACTAATCAGTATTGAAAAATCATGGAAAATATTAATGAATTTAAAAAGTTCTTGACTTCTTTGATAAATGCAATGCACAAGAAACGCCAGAATGTATTCCAACTATGATCCTTGCCTATTATATGATACATTTCGTTCCGGTCCGTAACCCTGCATACAACAGATCAAAACCGGTTTAGATTCGATCATCTATTGCGCCTTTTTTATGTTTGAAAATGAATTTAACCCAAAAAAGTTGATTAAGTAATGAAGTTAGTATCCATTCAAAACCATAATTAATTATTTTTTTTTGGTTCAATGTTTAGTGGCATCGACAACGGCATGTAACATGAAAATTTTAAAATATATCACAAATGATTGATTGGTGCTGTTTGATATATTAATTTTACTAAAATGTATTAAGTACTTAATAAATATTTGTTAGACATAAAAATGCACGCTGAATATCTTTTTTAAAATTCAAAAAAAAAAAAAAATTTTATTTTATTTTTTTTTTTATTTATTTATAATATTAAATATCTTTTCTCGTTTATTACTAACGACGAATAAAGCATATTTTAAAATCTGTCATTCTCAAGTAAACGTAAATCTTTTCAATTATTTATAAATTACATGGGAAATTTACAAAAAAGGAGGTCAAGTTCTCTTAAAAAACCTGACGTAGCCATAACACCAAATTCTTTCTATTTAAAAGAAACTTTACCTACTTCTTCAATGAATACTCCGTTGGAAGGAGATGAACAAACAAATTTAATTTTGAATGAAAATGTGACAGTTAATATAGGAACAGATATACCTTCGGTTACAACGGTAACTTCAGAAAATACAACTTCATTACCTTCAAATTCATTGAATAAAAAAAATTCAATATTAAAAAGATCACTTTCATTTTTGACTCGTTCAGAAGAAAAAAAATCACAATCACAATTTAAAGTGCATAGATATACTATATATGATGATGAAAAGGGTGAATTTATTGAAATTGTCGAAGAAGAATGGAAAGGTGATGGCCCACCACCACCAAGAAAATCTATAAGCTCTCAAAGAAAAAGTGTATTAATAGATAAAGCTTTACCAAGCTTACCCGAATCTCCTCCTGAAATTAAAAAAGACAATTTAATAACAAAATTTAATAAATGGTTAAAGGAGAGATATCCTTACATTAATAAATTTAAATTACCGATAATCATTTCTTTAATAATCATTTTTATAATAATATTAATCATAATTATTCTCGCTGCCACTGGAGCTTTTGGAAACAAAAATAACTTTGATTCAACCGATGGAGAAAAAAACACTAATGGAAAAAATAGTCCAAAGACTTCATCAGATACAGGAAAGCCTGGACTTCAAATGAATGGAAAGGGAGATGGAACATATTATGGTGAGAAAATCTCAAAATTTTTACATTTTTATCCATAAATTCTTTAATATTTAAATTATTCTATCATTAGATCCGGGTATTGGCATAGGAGCGTGTGGCGAACTAAATACCGCAGATGAATTTGTTGGCGCAATGGTAAGTATTATTCGAAGTGGGGGTTTTTTTTGACGTGGTTTATTTAAGTCTTACTTTTCAAATCAATCTTTTTTTAAAAAAAAAATATCAACGACGAATCTAGAACGTTCAACAATTTGGCGTGTACGCTAATCCGAATAATGCGCCTATATGTAATATGTGCGTAAAAATTACCGGACCAAAAGGAACCGTTAAAATCAAAATTGTGGATAAGGTATGAGAAAAATTTCAATTACTGTTTAATTGATCATTATTTTTTAATTTTATTATTTTTTTCCTTTAATCATTAGTGTCCTACGTGTGAATTTGGCGACATTGATCTTTCGCCTGTTGCTTTTAAAGTAAGAATATCTTTATACCATTTTAGTAACTTTGATTTATACAAAGGCTAATTAATTATTTAATTTATCTAATTAGGTAATCGGTGATGAATTTCAGGGTCGTATACCTATAAGTTGGGAGGGATGCTAAGTTATTATTATTATTAATTTAATTTAATCTAATTTTATTTTATTTTATTTTTAATTTACATAATTTCGGTATATAAATACGTTCATATCACTTTGACATTTAATCGAATCATATTTTTATGACTACATGTTTATGTACCAGTATATTATATATGATTTATAACATTGTATATAGAAAGCGAATAATACACTACCCAAGTTTCTCTGTAATATTCGTTTTCTTCAATATTATTTTTACGAGAATTAAATTTTCTCGGTTATACGTTTTTTTTTGCAAAAAGTTTTAAGTACTAATATTAAACGAAAAATTAAGTTGTGAAGATTTGGCAGATGGTTATCATATCAGACCGAAATACCAGATAAATCAGTTATTACATTTTGGTTCTTAACGAGACCCGCTATGATTCTGGAATGATTATATTAGATAGCAAATATGAGGAAATTGATTTAAAATATAATAAAGGAATTAATTCTATATTATTAGTTTGAATAAATTTTAATTTGTTATCAAACATGATAGAAACTATGAAATCATAAAATTTACCTTGAAGAAAATTTAATTTCCGAATGAAAGTTTTTATTTAGCATGAGGTCTATGATAATACAGTTACAATCAAGGTTTTTCAGAGATAGTAAGTATCATTTATTATGATTAGACTGGTTCAATTCTAAATCTTGAATTATCCTTTATCATTAATTCCAGAATATTTCAAAAATATTGCTTTAAATACAAATTGAAATAATTAAATTTAAATGAAAATAAACTGTTGGATTTTCAAACTTTTCATCAGTTTCCAAAAATTTTTACATTATCTGTTATATAAATCAGTATATATATATATATATAAACTCTCTATTCTTTATTTAGATCAAAAAAAAAAAATATTAATATACAAATTTTTTAATAATACCCAACTTTTTATATTTTTCAATAATTTCAACATTTTCATTTTTAACATTTGCAAGAGGACCTTTAGTAATAATAAAAGAAAGAGATTTTTGTGGAACACGATCTTTCCAATTTATAAAAAATTTCTCTAATTCCTCTGGAAGTATTTCTGATTGAGCAGCCCATACGTAATATATTTTTAATTCATAAAAATTTTTAGGTGAATATTTTGAAATTACTTCCAATACTTCTTTATCATTTAAATATTCATCACCACAACAAATTTCAATACTTTCTAAATATTTACAACTATCAAAAATCATTTTCAAAGAATTTAATTCATCTTTTTTAAATATTGTAAAAATTTTTCTAAGATTTGGACAAAATTTAGCTATAGCTAAATTTAATGAATTATCTTGACAACAAATATGAAAATTTTTTAAATTCTTTCCATTATTTTCTAAAAATTTAATTAAAATTTCAACTTTTGGATGTCTATGACTAAGTTTTAAATTTTGTAATTGTGAAAAATTAATATATTGTAATTTTTTAAAATATTCAAAAGAATCACTATTAATAAATGATAATACTAATTCTCTTAAATTTGAAAATTTAGTTGTTAATGAAGGAATAATTTCAGTTAAATCTTCACCACCATAACATTGTATTACCAAATATTTTAAATTTTGTTGAACAGAAATTAAATCTGCTAATCCGTTTGAAATAATTTCTTTAAATGTTATATCCAAATATTGTATATTATGACATATTTGAGATAATTGATAAAAAAATTCGGGATAAATATCTGAACGACAACTTAATTCTGAGAGATCCTTTAAACAATTTTTTGCTTCAGGATAACAAGTAAAAGTTACTTTTGGAATAATTATCGTCGCATATGAATAAAAATTTAACTTTTTTAAAGAAATTTGATTCATAAGTAATTTATATAATTCCTGTGCTACTATAAACTTTACATGGTTTAAACTTTGTGAAGTAATAATAGATTGATAATTTGTAAGAATATTTTTAATTATATTATCTATTTTATAAATTGAAAGGTTTTTAATAAACGCTACGTAATTAAATAATGGAGGTTTTGAAGTGGGATTTGAAATAATAATTCCATTCTTATATAAAATTTCTTTTGATTCATTAGAAAGACAAGCGATTAAAGTTTTATGATTCCGAACACTTCTCCATAAAGTTCTAACTGATATTTTACACCAAAGGCGACTGACCAATAAGCATGAACTTAAAGAAGTAATATCGTCTTCTAAATATTCAAAAATTTCATTAAGACAGTCAGCGTCAAGTTGAGACATTTTTTAAATAGAGTTTGAATAACTTGGGGTATTTTTTTTTTTTTTAGACAAATAAAGGTATCAATTTAAATTTGTGCAATCGTGTTACAAACTTGAGTATCAACTTTTTTTTATTGGGCTCAGAGAATATTCGGGATAAGTAATTGTGTAACGTCAATGATTTTAAATTAAAAAATTTCTACCAATCGTATGTGATCTTTAGAACATAATATATTGTATAAATTTATTAGGTTTAGTTTCGAATATTAAAAATAGAATTTTACTTGTAGTAGCCATTGTGTAATGCAACACTACTTAAAAACAACGAATCAAAAAAAAAAAAAAAAAAATATTCTTTACAAAAAAATGATTTCAAAAATAATTGCATATTTTCTGCTTTATTATCTAGTATATAAAACTACCCTACCACCAAATCCTTCGCCGGAATTATCAAAAATCAAATCATTTTCTTTATCAGAAATACTTTTGGTCTACGTTCTTCCATATCCATTTATAATCTTTTGGACATTATGTACATTATGTTATCTTTATATTATGTATCAACAAGAACATAATAATGTTGAAATTATAAACGTTCGATTCAATGAATGGGCATTTCCTGATATCGTATTTTATATATTAAACGTTATCGGATGTTGTATTAGATTATGGTGTTTTCATACATTGAAGGAATTTTTTACGTTTAATGTCACTATTTTTAAAAATCATAAATTGATCAATACAGGTCCTTATGCTTTACTAATTCATCCTTCGGTAAGTTACTGTACATTATGTTTATATTTATAATTTTATTATTAATATATATGTATATATATTTGTATATTTAGTACACTGGAGTCATTTTAATGACATTTAATATATTATATGTGATATATCAACTTCATTATTACATTCCAATTTATTCTCCGATTAATTTTTCACCTTTTATATTTAATTGGTATTGTTATATTTTATATTTTTTCTTTTACGTTTATGTAGGAATAAAAAGAATTTTAAATGAAGAGAAATTATTAAAAGAAAATTTTGGTAAAGAATGGGATTTATATTCTAAAAGTAGAAAAAGACTTATTCCTTATTTATTTTAATTATTATATTTTATTTTAAATAAAGAATTTATTATACATTTCAAATTTTAAGTGATTTGTCTAATTTATCTAGGTTAAATTATAAATTATATACTAAGAAAAGCATATTCACGTCGTTGAAGTACCTGCTGCCAACCGCCGTTGAGTCGTGAAAAAATTATTTAATATAATGAACTTTAATTTAAATTAAAAATGGAAAGAAATTATTCAAATTTATAAAGTTTTTTTTGTTTTTTATTTGGTAAAAATATACTTTAATACAATATAAATAGTACAAATAAATAAGGTTATATATAATATTTATTGTGCTATCAATATAAAAAAATATTTAAAATTTGATCTATATAGCTTCCGTTTCTTGATTCAAGATTTCTTCATTATTAATATCTTTTAAATTGGCTGATATCTCTTGATTCTTCTCTTCAGGTTCAGTATCATTTGTCTTATTTGTTTCGATTCCTTCGGATCTAACACTAATCGTTTCGATACTAGGAGTTTCATCATCAACTTTAAATAAATTTTGAACGTATAATGATTTGATTTCGTTTTGACGTCTAGTTTTCTTCCTTTTAATTGTTCCAGTAGTTTTTTCATGAGTTTCATGAATATTATTATATTCCTTTTCTGATAAAATAAAATCTAATTTATCGCTAAATAATTCAAAATCAGATTTCAAATTATTATTTTTCAAAATTCCAATCATTTTATGTTTGAAATAAGCAAATTTTTCGGATTTTGCTGGTTTAAATTCATTTTTAAAATTGGTCTTGATGTATTTAACTCTATTATCCAAAATATTTGGTAATGTTTGATTCGTTTGATTAGTAAATCTACCAAAAGCTCTTAAATATTCATTATCTATAATTAATTTCAATTGTTTAATTCTAGAAGCACTATTAATGTTGATTAATGAATCTTTGGAATATTGTAATAATATTTTTAATTTTGCAAAAACACCAAGCATCCAATCGATAGAAATTGCTGCCAGAGATGTTTCTCTGGAATTTTTAATAAATTCACAAAATTTATTAAATAATTCCATATGTGATAATAAAACATCTGTAGTGATTTCTTTATGAGTTTCTCTTATTCCACATATTCCAATCAATTCTACGGATAAATCAACTTCAATTAACCCTTTATGAATTTCCAAGAGGTTGAAATCTCGACTTTCTTCACTCATTTTAAATAATTTTTGTATTTTATCAAGTTTTTTCGAAAATGAAACGCAAGATAATAATCCAATCTTATTAGATTCATCAGTCACATTATTATTGGAATTATAATATAATAAATGTTGTTTCGTTCTGCTGGCAGTTTTACATAATATAACTTGATCACTAGATCTATCATTACCGATTATTGATACGAGAACGTGTCGATGTCCAGGATAATTCTTTTGTAAAGATTTTGATAATTTTTTTAATTTTTTTTCCTTATATGAATCTTCCGATACGAACCAATTTAATGAATTAGGTCGTAATCGTGTTTGAACATTTTCTATAGATGCTGATTTTATGGGTTGTTTAACAACATCCCTTTCCATAATAGCGGCATGTTTGATGATACCTTTTTGTTGCATATAAGATTTAATTTTTGATGCTAATGATGAACTTGGTTGATCAGGAGATGGTTCCATCATCTTTTTTGGAATAAATAAATGTTCAACTTTTCTATCATCAATAATAGTTCCAGCTATAAAAAATTTAATACCAAAATTATTAACAGCTTGATAGAAATGAAATGGATCTAAATAATCTAATGTTTGTTTGATATCAATTTCTTTTTCTTCTTCTTCTTCATCTAATTCATCATTAAGTATAACTATAGATTTTTCCGCAATATCTTCAATCACACCAGATTCAATTAAATCAAAATGACCTTCCCTCTTAATATCCCATAAAGACATTTTTAGTTCAAGTTGTTGACATAAATTCTTCCAACTATCAACATTCTTTTTCTTTGTTTTTGGACTTACTACAAGTAAAAAGTCAGCATCCTTGTTTGTTTTATAACTTGGTGAGACTTCAATACATTTCTTTCGAATTTCAACTTCAAATCCTTGATCAGGATATTCAATAGAACCAAGAAAAAGTGTGAGAGTAAGGTTTACTTCTATGATCGTTGGATCATCACTTGCTAATGTTCTAACTAATTCACAATACATTTCCTTTGACTTTTTAGCATTTAAAAGAGTAATTTCTTCTTCAAAAATTGTTAACGTTTGACCCGTTTTGAATTTCAAACTATTATTTGGTGTCATATCATTAATTTTAATTTGAATTTTAATCATTCTTTTTGAATCCGATTCTGAACCAAAATCAATTTGACTAATATTATTAATCTTCCAAGAAATTCTAGTAAGATCCTTATAAGGAAAATCTCTGATATTAGTATCAGGACAGATTTGAATAGGATATCGAATATTAAGTTGTTTTGGAAATGTAAAACTAGTTATTTCCCGATTAATTCCAAACATTATGGCTTTTAAATCTATCGAACCAAATATATTTAAAGGTTTATCTTGTGATACATTATCTTGTTGATTGATTTCAAATTCCAAACAATTTTCATCAGCTTTTTTAGTAGGATTTAATTCTACTTGCTTAGAATGTTCAATAGGTTTGGGTAATTTTAATTTATTATTATTAGGTAAAGAAATTCCGGTCGACTTTAAATGATCAATAGTAATTTCAACATCATGACTTGTTGGAGTTGGCATCCCACCAGTATTTTTAATTTTAATTTTACGTATAACGATACGAGCACCAGGTTCATATATTCCACTATCATCTTCTGGAACACAATCAAAATCCACCAAAGTAAATTGATATATTCTATTATATTCTTTTGTTGTTGCAGGTGTTTTCGTATTATCAATCACCTTATATAATTGATCATTACATAATTGTAAGGTGGATTTTTCAATTAAATAAAGTAAATGAGTATCTTTATTTTCGATTTCTATATTAATCTTTCCATGAGAAGGATAATTTCTACCACTCGGATATAAATGAATCCAACCAGTTAAATCTAGAGAGAATGTATCATTAATTTGAATTATCCAACAATTCGTGTATTGTAATATCCCTTTAATTACAACATCCCCAACTTTATCCGCTTCTGGCGCAGAAAATGAAAGTTGAAAACTTCCGGGTTGAATAAAATCATTTGGGTATATTTCATCTAAAGTTAACCTTCCAGCGTTTAAATCGAATACCAAATCAAGATTTTTATAAAAATTATCTTGTAATAAAGGTGATAAATGAAACGAATATGATTGAATTGGTGTAAGTTTTCCCGGTGATTCTGTTGAACCCAATTGTAATCTTGAATCAAATTGAATTTTCTCATTAATTACTACATTAGTAGATAATAATAAATTATTTTGTCTCGTTAAAGAATCGATTTCATTTGAATATATGATATCATCTGTATCAATATTATGTAAAGAAGTTTCAATTCGACGACCCACTTCGGAATTTTTTCCAAATTCTATATTACTGATATTCTTAATCTTCCAAAATATACTATGTTTTTCTTCATTTTCAGAAGGATGTCTAAAACTTAAATATTCACCAATTTGAAGAGGATATTGAATCGTGATCACCTGATTTTCAAATTGATTAAAATTTGGTAAAGTATGTTCAATAGAAGTAATAACAGCTTTAAAATGAAAATAATCTTTAATTTGTAAAGGAATTTTGTTCTCAAAACCCGTCTCGTTATTTTTTATGGAAAATTTAAAAGTTGAATTTTCCAATTCGTAAGTTGAATTATAAGCTATTGATGTTGAAATGATAAAAAAAATATCATCATTCGGAATAATATTTTCGGTCGGTAAAAGTTTAATAATTATATTATGTTTATCCGGTGTTGGCATCTCTCCATCGTTACGAATTCTCAATCCTTGAATGATACCTTTACTATTAGGTTCATAAATTTGCATATCATTATCAATAATCGGAATATAATAATCAACTCTAGGTTTAAATAGTGTAGAATACGTATTAACTGTATTATAAGCTTGATTAATAGTTTGAAATTTCCAATTGATTATATTGGATGTATCATCATATGTGTCTTTTAATAAAGCAAATAAGTAAGATTCTTGTTCAGTCGTAACAATTGTTACATCACAAACTTTTTGAACATCTTTTTGTGTAATAAAAATATAACCATCAGGGTCAAATTTATAATAATGATCTAATAGAACACTAAGTCCATTAACAAATTTGATGGTTCCATTTACATGAATCTTTCCAATATTAGTTGTATGAGTACTCGCGTTTGATAATGTTAAATATATTGATCCTGTAGAATCTTGAAAATTGGATTCATGATTAATGTTTATACAAGCATTTTTCGTCACGTCAAGTAATAAATGTTTATCCTCCGACCATATTGGATTAATTACGAAACTACGAGTTTGAATTGGTTTGAGAACATCAGGTTGATAACTATTACTGCCAATTTGTAAAGTCACAGTAAATTGATGAGGTTCATAACTATCAAGTTGAACCCGACTCGTAACTTGTATTGTATTTCCACCATCCAATAATAAAATTTCTTGACTATCAATTTCCACCCCGTATGATTCACCCTTTGCTAATTTTGTTACAATCATTCTTCTGCAATTTGAATTCCGACCAAAACCGACTTTACTAATATTTGTGACAAACCAAAAAATTTCATATTGTAAATTTCCTGGAGAACGTATTGCCATCACTTCACTTATATTGATAGGTTGTTGAATTATAAATTGAACTTGATCATTAACATTAAGAATTTCTAAAGGTCTTTCAATCTGTGTCATGATCGCTCTAAAACCTCTTAAACTTATTGGATAATATAATGGACTTCCATCATTAACGATGTTTGACTCATTGATATTTATGGTAATCCTCTGAGAAATATCTAAATATTTTACATCATTTGGTAATATGTCATATGGAGCATACAGGTAAGTAACATTACCTATCCATTCATTATTATAACTATCAAGTTCTATCCTAATAGGAGTATATTTTGGTGTAGGACTACCTCCTATATTCTTAAATTTCATATTTGTGATTTGAATTGAGCATCCAGGTTCAATAATTCCACAATCACCTTGAACTTCATGATTAAATTCAGAAATTTCCAATCTATAAGAATGATTATACCTACGTTCAAAATAATTATTAAAATTCACAATACCATATTCCAATTGACCATTTCTTCCTTCATGTCCTGAGTATAATACTGCATTACAAATTTTTCCATCATTTCCATCATCTCCATCATTTCCATTGTGAAAAAATTCATTTCCTTTACCCCCAGGTCCACCTTTACCACCAAGACCAGCTTCCCCATGAGTTCCAGGTAATCCTCCGTGTCCTCCTGATAAATCACATTTACCAAGTAACATAAGTAAGTGAGCGTCTTGTTCACTCGTAAATATTTTAACATTCCCACCATCACCGCCATCACCACCGTCACTCCCTCTTCCTCCATCACCTCCATTTCCTCCTGGACCACCATCAGTCGCTTCTGAATGTTCTGTTGCATTATGACCGGGATATCCAGGTCCTCCATCTTGTCCATCACCGCCTTTTGCTCCTTTTCCCCCATTACCACCTCTAGAAATAAAATTAATCAATCCTGTTGGACCCAAAAGATATTCTCCTCCAATCCTTTTACCCGGACGATTTTCATAAGTTATTTCACCTTCAATGTGAATATGACCAGGTTCTCTTTGACTTGATATTGATGATAATTTGATCGCTATCGTACCACCCTTAAATCCTCTACCTGCTGGCGTTGCATCTCTTCCTTTTGATCCATTTTCACCCATTTGTGGTGGATATTGTGAAAAACTTTCACCATCAATTGCATCGATCCCATTATCTCCTATTGCTTCAAATATAATATCACCCATTAAAAAAATATCCCGTTTTTAAAACTTTTGGATTAAAGTTTTCTATTTTTATCCTCAAAATAAAAAATTATTAAAAAAAATAAATATATAATAATATTATATCCCAACGTTTATAAAAATAATATATTTTCGATTACTACACACTTAAAAATATATGTATATATGATATATATATATATCCGGACGGACGGTATTATTTATTTTATTTTTTTTAAAAAAAAAAATGTTTTTTTAATTGCTCGTATTTTTTTTAAAAAAAGAGAATGGATAAATAAATGTACAAAATGTTGCAAAAAAATGATTACAATGATTATTGCATCTGTATTTATTTATATCATTTCATATCCAAGTAATTTCCTGATTAAAAACCGGAATAAAGTTTTACATTTGATGATCATTTACTATTGTGGAAATTAAAAAAAAACATTAGCGTTACAAGAGTTACATGTGAAAAAAAAGAAGTTAAAAATAGAAAATGTTTTCCTAATTGCATTGTTTAAAAAAGTTTCACTTGTACAAAATCGGTTTTCCATTTGTTATGAAATTGATTTTTCATTTTTGCTAAAAAGTTGCCAATTTTTGCCAAGAATTTTGATTCGAAAATTAAATTCTAAAAAGAAAAAAGAAAATTTCATCCACCTTTATATAGTCATAATTCCAATACACAATAAGTTGACAAGACCTTTGTTTTACCATAAATCACGTTCGTATATTTATCCAAATATAGTAAAACAATTATAGTCTACTTACTAATCAATTTAATTGAATCAGGTGACGATTGACAAATGAATTAATTGTTTACAAACAAAGTAATAATATTATGCATATACTATATATATATCAATATATATATAATATACCTGTTTATAATCAACGTGGTTTAAATTTGATTTGTCTAAAAAACTGTCTAAAAATCTGCAAGATTAAAGAAAAGTTCGTCCAATTAACTATAAGATGTACTCTCGAAGCATTAGTGTCAAAGTTGTATTAGATCACACCGAACACAATATAATACCAATAATATTTAGAAAATAACATTTAGGGATGAACTCTGGCTTCAAATCGATATTATTGAGCGAACTTATTAGAGTTGGTTCGGTTCCATAGTGGTCAGAATTATAAAATTTTGGGAAATATTTGATTCCCTAATCATCGGTTTTGGTGTAAATGATAAAAAATTTTTTTTGTGCTTGCATTATCAAAGATGACCTTTATTAAAAAAAATTTTTAAAGTAAGAACTGGTATTTGTTATGCATTGATGCATATAGAATGTTTAATTTTAATAATTCATTAAAAGAAAGAGAAAAAGAATGCAAATAAAAATAAAAATAATAAAATTAATGGAGTTTTCCTTGTCATGAACTTGTGTTAAACAATCGTGATCTTCACTATGATTCCGATTTTTAACACATTTTAAGTCACATTTAGAGCATGTTAGTCCACATAATGTCCATAAAAGCTTAAGTTTGGTGATTTCATGTTTCATTGCATATTTTCCATTAATGATATCACTATTATCTTGTGGGAATTTGGCAGTATTTTGTGCATACCAATCCTGAACACGTGAAATACGACGATTAATAATATATTTAAAGAACTTATTCAATTTGGTAAACCATTTGCTATCATCAGATGATTTTTTTCGTAGCTGTATATGTTCTTCAAAATAACATCTTAAATCCCCAGAAAGTTGGGCAAAATATTCATATTCATTACATAATGAAATATTGGAATCTGCCATAATACTTCTTTCTCCAACTTGGATCCAATAATCTTTCTCCTGCTCCAAGTATAACTGAGTGGGGTATCCTCCTGGCATATTTAATGGGCAGTCGGAGGAATCTGTAAATATCTCAGAACTTTCAGAATCTTGTAACAAAATATCAGATATTTTTACTATCGGATCTTCAATCTGTTTTCCAGTATCGTGGTTCTATTAAACCAATATTCAAAAATATATATATGTATTATGATATATGGTTCGTAACATTTAAGAATTATTAAAATATTCGTTTACCATAAGATGTTCAATTATGAAATCTTTTTGCTCCAGACCATGAGAAATAGCAGTCGGAAGTAATCTTTTGAGTATCGTAACACAATTATGTATGAGATTTTCATCCAGTGAACTTAAATCACATATCTAAAAGAAATTGTAATTCCAAATTGATTTTAATTTAAAACTAAAATTAATGTTTAAATAAGATATGATAAATTTATAGACCTTTAATTTAGCCATTATAATTTTCGAAGCTTGTAAGAAAGTTCTAGCATTTTCATATTTTGCTTCTTGCTTATCCAATATTTTTTTAATTGTTGCTAACATTTTATACCATGAATCTTCATTAAACATTGGCCAGGGAATAATATTTAGTCCACCTTTGAACATTTTTGTAATAAAATTAACTTCTTCTTCCTAAATAATTAAAAAAAAAATTATTAAAATTAAAAGAATCTATTTTAAATAACTTATTAATGATAAATACCTCTGTTATAAACTGATTAAATCTTAATCTAACAATTTCTTCTCTGATTGCTCTAGGTACATCCTTAATTATTATGCAAAGTTCTGCCTGAGAAATTAAAATATTAATAATTAGAATAGATAGATAGATTTCGGGTTATATAAACTGAAATAAATTACAACTCATATACCTGAAATAGTTTTGAATCAGAATCAAATAAAGTTGCCCCATCTTGAAACCTTTGGAACATTATTGACATATCTCTATTGATAGTAAATTGATTCTGTTTTCGAAATTATTATATAATTATTT
Organism: Glomus cerebriforme; assembly: GCA_003550305.1. Taxonomy (NCBI): domain Eukaryota; kingdom Fungi; phylum Glomeromycota; class Glomeromycetes; order Glomerales; family Glomeraceae; genus Glomus; species Glomus cerebriforme. Next base: position 17,143 of record QKYT01000825.1, on the reverse strand, counting down.
TTATTATAATGAAAATAAATAAATAAAATAACAAATAACGATATACTTACCTTAAAAAGAATGAGATTTGATGTTAAAGTATTAAAGAGCACTAAGAGCAAATCTAAAAAAATAAAAATAAAAATTATAGATATTAATATACTTATTAAAAGCAAAGTATATATAATAAGTAAAATACACCTTCTTGTGAAGTTCTTTCAAGAGATTTTAAGCCTTCAAAGTCTAGAGCGACGTAAATATATTCATTGGTATTTACTATTAAAAAATATTAAAAAATATTAAATTAAATTATATTTTATAAAAGAATATACAGGAAGAATTTTAGCTTTACCTAATGACATCCATACACCTTCAGTGCAACACTAAAAATAATTTTTTTTTTATTAAAGAAATAAATACGCATTGAAATAGAATTAATAATATTTACCATTGTAGAGCCATCAAATGTAGTTCCGACAAGATGATTTAGCATATATGATTTCCCACATGATCGTTCACCCATATTAGAAACAACTTTTACTTTTTTATCACCAAAATGTTTGAAAATTCCTTCATACCATCCAAAAGAGATGTTTTTTGCAATTCTATCCACATGATGTCCATATCCTTCATTAAATTCAATTTGATCATATTCATTTAAAAATAATTCATCCCTAAGAGGTTGAAATAAGCCATTTCTTACCACGGCAATTTGTATAGGAATTAAACAACAAAGTTGAATTATCCATTCTCCCAATTTATATTTCGAAGGATATTTTTCCTGAAATTTAACATTTTCAATATTAAGTTTTTGAAATGTAATAACTGATGTTGAAAATTCTTTTAGAATTGTTGCAGGCTTTTTTGTAGAACGCTTTAGATCTTCAAACATTTCAGAGATGTATCCCTCAAATTTCTCGCCATATTTCTCGATTTCATCATCATCAGTGTCTAAAGCGATTTTCAAACTAAGAGAGTGATTCTGTTCAGGATCAATGCAACTATCAATTGGATATTTCTCAAACATCAATTTATAAACATCGATGAGATTATTTAATTTTGTTTTCGGTTCAATATTAGTGGAATCAATGAATTTCACATGTCCAACATGTCCATGTGACTTTTTTTGCATGTGTTCTTGGAAACGATATTGATTTTTCTCAAGAATAATTTTCACGATTACAGAATTGAAACATCCATTTTTTAAATCAAACGACATCAAATGAGTTTGCATCTTATTTATACAAGTGAATTGTAGAAATTCCAAGGATTGAATATTTGCTGGCAGATCAATAACTATGGAAAAAAAAACAAGAAAATTATTAGATATAACTAAAAACTTTCATGCTATGATTTAAATTATTAACAAACCTTTGCTAATGGAATCAAATCTTGTATAAAAACAAACATGAGCACGACATGTCTCATTAATATTGTCATCATCATTTTGCTCATTATGACTATCAGTAGAAATAATTGAATCGGTTTCTTCTGATTTTTCTATAGGTTTGTTGACTTCAATTTTGTTTTTAACGAATGCTACAATACAAGAGCCATCGGGGGAACTTAAAACATTCACAGTATTTGGAGGAAAGTTACAAACTGCCGGCTTAAATTGTAGATTTATAAGATTGAAAATACGTGCGCGACCACTATCCTCAACAAAGCAAAGTTCTTCGGTACCTTTAAAAAATAAAAAATATTTAACGAAAGGTACCTTATTATTATACCATTGTAATAAGTGTATATTTGTATAATGTCCATATAAAGTTGATCGATTGTCATTGAGAGAAAACACATATAACTACAAATATATATTTTTTTTATGTTAATTTTTAAATTACAAAGAATTCGAGAGAACAAAAATAATAATTTAATTCTTACCAAAACTTTCTCTGAGTCATATAAAGCAATTAATTCTTTTGGCTCATTAATTGCAACAAGAACTTTTTCACTTGTATTTAATACCTTAAATGGTTTAATTAAATTTGATGTTTTAAAACATTGCGCTAACCGATATGCTGTATTGAAGAATATTTCAATACGGGATCGTTCTTTATTCCATAAGATAAGAAGAAATTTACGATCAAATTGAGAAATTTTTCTATATTAAAGTAAAAATAATCATAAGTGAATGTCAAATATAATTTTTTAAAAGAAAGATTAAATAAAAAATATTAACCTAAATTCATATGTTGTAGGATCAAGCGGAAAAGTAGTACTATTATGCGAATGCAAAATTGGGATTGAAATGTAGAACTCATCATCATAAATATGAAAGGAATCTGGTTGTTCTAATGATGTTTCATGAATGGTAATTTGTAGTTGATTTGGTCGGACTATTTCAACCTCTGTATATATTTGGAAAGAATGAGATAAATAGTCTTCTAATAATAAATATAAAAAGATAGATTGTTAAATATTTTCGTCAATAAAGATTATTCCACAGAAGTTAATTAATTACACTACCTGTTACATTTATTATAGTCAATCGCATAGGTCTATGTTGTATATAATAAATATGTATTAGACAAATATTAAAATTGTTATCTGATTAAATTTACTTACCTATCCTCATATTTTTTTTCTATTTCATTACATATCCTTGCAAATTCATCTTCCTCGATCTTATGCTTTTCTTTTTTATAATCCTGATCTATCTTATTGTTTAATTCTGTATCAAAAACAAATTGTGGTAAAATTCCATTGATGTTCTCTGAATATGTCGATTCCCTCCATATTTTATATTCTTCAAAGAAAGCTGCTATTATATTTTCATTTGCATCACTATATCCTTCAAATAGTTGTATCTCTAAAAGCTCTTGAATAAAATTTATATCATTATATCTGGTCATTTGAATAGATTTCTGAGCTATTTCATTAATATATTTATTTTGAAAATTTTTAAATAAATTAGAGAGTAAACTATTTTGTTGTATATATTTATCGATTAATTTATGTGGATCCATTTCTTCATCTTTAAACATATTATCAAAGGTTTCAATTGCAGATTCTGTAATTTCATCATTGTCATTAACATCTTTCAACATATCTTTAATAATTTTATATGTTAAATAGTATCTTTTTTTCATATTTTTCCACCTATAAGTATTAATTTGAATCCTTTCTACGATTTTATATTCTATTTTAGGATATTTTTTTTGAATCCTTTTTAAATCTAAATTGTTATAGGTTAATATTAATTATATTTATATTGTTAAAAATATGATTCTAATAACCAAATTATAAAACATATTATTTACCATTGTTACTTATATCCTTTTGTAATAAATGAATTTCAGTAGGATCTTTTTGCTCAATAGATTGTTCAAAGTAACTATGTATAAAAATGATAAATATAATCATTATTTGATTGATTTTAAAAGCAAATATGCATAAAATAATATACCTGTAAGATTCTTTTAATTTTTGCAATGCCATCACTTTAATGATTTTGATATCATCATTCATCTCATTTTTTTCTCGATTTTTCTTCATATCATTCTGCAGTTTAGCATCGGCTAATGCACCATGATATGAGCTTAAAAGTTCATCATCCATTTCTAGTCCATATTTAACAAATATCTCTAATGCTCTCATGTTCATCGTATTACGATTGAAATGTATACAATGATCTTGCAATTTATTCTTTAAATAACCTGGAAATGTATCTGCGGTAACATTTGTAATAAGTTCCAATTTTGAAATTTCTTTTAACAATTTTCGAGTAACGAATGATTGATTTGTAGTTGATTCGATCACTAAATTAAAAAAAATGAATATATATATATTTTTGTATTTTTTTTTTTTTTTTTTTTTGCAAAACAAAATTAATATATTTTGCGAAGTTTTAGAATACCTATTGGGTATAATGGAATATCATATTGCACTCGATTATTTATTTCATTTATACATGATAGATTAACCTTTAGAAGATGATACTTTGTTAATATATAATTTGAATTTTATATCATTACTCATATAATAGCAAAAAACCTTAAAGCCAGGATAAATTTTAAAATCATCTCGTCCTTCTTGACTTTTCGTTACTTTAAAATTATAACAATTTTCATCATCTTCATTAGAGCTGGTATCAGAATTGTCAAAATTCCAATCAAAACTTTCTAAATCCTTATCACTCATAAAACAAATTTGATAATCGGTAAGTTTTGTCAAATATCTATTTAATTAATATTTATATTAATAAAATTCTAATTTTAACTGACATACTGTAAATAAAACATATATAATAACCTATGTAAGTTAACCATATTCTTTTTGCGTTGTGAAGAACCATTTTCTTCATAACATCCAACTTCTGGCCAATGAATAATCAAACCTAAGTCAGAATTAAGTATCAATAAGTAAATACCAGGGCGTAATGACGGTTTATTTATATAGTCCATAAATATGGAGGAATGTGAAGTTATGAGTAAGTTATATCTAAATAAAAATAAAAAATAATTAATGAAATTATAAAATAAACAAATTGTTATTGAAAATTATACTTACAATTGTTCATTAATTATATTTTTTTTTAATAACAGCTTTGCGATTAAAGTGTGATTTCCATAACAACCAATAAGATAGAATGAAACCAAATTTAATTTTGCATAACTAATTTCTGAAATAGATTTAAAACACAATGGGTCTATATCATTGCACAAGTTCTTTAAAGATTCTTCGTAAATAATTATTTTGTCTAAGGTATAAAGAAATTATGGGGTATTAATACTTAAATTTAAAATAGTAATTCCACAATTAAATATAAGCTACAATATATACCAAGACCTTGTAACCCTTCATCTTTACATAAATCTAACAAACGATAAAATCCAGGAATGTACTTGCTCAAGTCATTACCATATTCAATTAGAATCTTTGGATCATACGAATAATATTTGTGGCATGTAATTGCATTATGTATACATTTCTGAGATTCGGCTTCAAATTTATCTTTTGAATTATCCTGCTTTGTAATAGATATATCGCTCCAAAAATCTGAAATAAGTTCATATTCATTCTCAGAATCAGAGGGTATATCATGTTGGCTTTTAAGATCACGAGTATTTTCATATTGATTTTCATACTGGTCTTGATCTGAAGTTCTAAAGATTTTCTCACTCGGTTTAGTGGTTGATTTATCGTTCGAAAAATCTTTGTCATGATTTGCAGAATTGTTATTTAGAGTTGAATGAACTTCATATATGGTTTGTACGTTCGAAGGATTTGAAGATACTTTAGCATTTGTTTTTTCATTTATTTGTTGCTGAGCTAAAAATTCAAATTATATAATGTCAGAAAAAACGTCAATAAATAATTTGCAACATTATAAAGCATATGGATTCTTGGTTCTTACCGAAACTTTCAGAATTTAGATTAGACATGGGAAATCTAAGTTGGATTTTTTTTGGAATAAATTTCTACCCTTATATTATGAATTGTTTGAGGCTTGGTTCTTTTATTAAACAATAAAACCTGAAAAATTTAACACATAAATTATAGATATTATGTAGTACAACAGCACTTTTTAATGTGCTGATTGGATAACAAGTCTGTTACAAAATAACATATCACACACTTATGATAATTACTCAATAATATTATTGTTTATAAAAAAATTATAAAAATTAGTCATATGATTCTTATACAGTATCTTATTTTTTTTCGAATATAATTAGATACATAAGCTTATTGTTTGGTTACATTTAACTTTCCACTGAATCCATCTTGTTTGTCATTTCTTTCATAATGATGTCTGCTGTAATCTTTTGAATGAAGTCTTTGGAAGGCAATACTATATTTAACGATTTGATTTCAATTTTACCAGTGTAAAACATTTATTAATAAAAATGAAACATTATTCTTACTTTAATATCATGTCAAAAATGTACCAGCATTAGAATGGAATTTCAGGCAGAGTTAAAAATGTATTGAAACTCTGCCCAAAATTTTATGCTACTGTGGTGATGATATCTTTCTAATTTTGATTATTCTGGTGGAATTCTTAAAATACGTCTAATATGGAATATCTCGAAACTCAATTATTGTAATTTAACAGATTATCCATTAAATTATCCGGCCGAACCGATTCACGAAATAATATTTAACATGACAATAGAAATTAATTAATTTATATTAAATTTTTTAATATTTCTTTTTTTTTTAAAAGTATAGTAAATAAATGTTTTTTTTCGCAACTATTAATTGTTCATTTGATTATTTAAAAAATTAAAAATAATTTATTCTATTTAATTAATTTACTAATCAATTCTATTTAATACTCTCCATTCATATAATTTTGTATTCCATTTTCTAATTTTTTTTTCTAATTTACATCATTATTTTTTTGTATTTCTAACTTATTACATCTTTGTTTCTCGTATGTTTTAATTAACATGATAGAACTTATTAACTTCAAATTATTCTCCCATTTTATTTCTTGGTCAGTATACTGTTCCTCTTCTCCAGTTCTCTGGGTATTTATTTTATTCAATTATTGTATTCATTATTTTCTCAATAATTCTCTTTTTTTCCACACTTCATAAGTAATCTTCGATAGTCCTGGTATTTTCTTATTTTCTATCAGTATAATTTTCTTCTTTATTTATATACTTTTCCTCAAATTGTTCTTTTCATATTTTTTTCCTATGCATTTCAGTTTTTAGCTTTTCCTCATTCCTTCTCATTGGAATTTTTATTTTCAATGATTTCTTTAGTCCAACAATTTTTTATTCATCCATTTATCTAATTTTAGTTGTTGCCTTCTCATTGTTGCAAAGATTGTATATTTGTGTTATCCTTAGATTCTTTTTGTCTTTACTGTTTAAAGGTCTAATATGTCCACTGTGTATTTTGTTTCCCATTTTCTATTAATAAAATTGTTTCTTTCTTATCAGTTTGTTTTGCTAAATCCAATAATATCTTAATTATCTTCTTTTTAGGCAGGTTTCAGGTTTCAGTATTTTATCAACTGGTAATAGACTTTTTTCTAACAGATAGTATCTTTAGAGTTACTGGATTTTTTGAAATTAAGCGAAATAAGTGAAGGGAGAATTCTAATCTAAACCAACCAGCCAGTTAGGAGATATTCAACTATCTGACAGGCTTTCCTTGCCTGATATGAGGAATATATCATAAACAGTATAAGGAAGATAAGAGAAAGGTTATTAAAGGGACTGAGAATCTAGTTTTTGAAAAGGAAAAAGAAAAGATTACGGTATTACCTTTTGTAAAATTTACAAAGGATGTATCACGTTAACTTATTATGTATTTTATTATTGATTATGTAATGTACTACTTAATATACTTAATATAGATTTATTTATTACCAAATTTATTTATTTTTAATCAGTAAAGTATAATGGTACACATGATATTTTTTACGCGTTGTGGATTAGGTCATAATTCTATAATTAGTATCTTCTTCGTGTTATTTTTATTGACCTATCATAGTAAATTAATTTAGTATTAATAACCCAGTATATAACAGATGAAATTGTACGTATTGTATTGATTTATCGAGTCGTTCATACATCTATTTTATCCTTTTAAAATGAAATTAATATTTCAATTAATTAATTCATTTTCTCCAATTGCATTTTTTTTAACTTATAATAATCGGCTAAATCTGTTTGCATGACTGTGACTGTATTGTTCGACTGTATTGTACCAATTGGATTGCTTATTTGCACTGAGTCACTGGCCGATAAACAAGACCGGAAAATGAACATGGGATAATCTAGTCTGATAATCCCTAATAGGAATTTCAATTGAAATTAATAAATTTCTAAATTTCTTTGTTATATTTTTACAAAAATGGCTCAACTCTTCGCCAATTGCTTTAATGAAATTGTTGAATATTTAGAAAGTGACAAAGTTACTTTGCATTCATGCTTATTAGTCAATCGCTTTTTTTGTGACATCTCTGTTAGAATTTTATGGAGAAGTGTTTGGAATCATAGTACTTTAATCTCTTGTCTTTCAAATGAGTCAAAAGATATTTTATATAAGAATGAAATTATTATTTCAATCCCTACTTCAAATTATTTACTATTTAATTATGTATCATTTATTAAAATTCTTTCAATTTATGATATTAATAATATAATTAAAAAAATCATTCAAAATTTTCAAACGAATACTCTACAAAATTTAAATCATAAGAAGTATATAATAACACAAGAATTATTTAAATTATTTATGAATAGAAGTTTTTCTATAAAAGAATTACAATTTTATTCGTCCCCTGCTATAAATATTTCAAATGTAACTTTTACTGGAGCAAGAGATTGTTTAAAACATCTCAAAAAATCAAGTTGTCGATCAGATCTTTATTATCTCAAATATGTCATAATATACAATATTTATACATAACGTTTAAAAATGTTATTTCAAAAGGATTGACTGATTTAATTTCTGTTCAACAAAATTTAAAATATTTAATAATTTTAAAAGTGTTATAATTGTGAAGAATTGAGAGATATAATTCCCCATTAACAAAACTTCCTAATACTTTAATCAAACTAGATCTTTATGAACTTAATATACCATTACTTTTCATTGATAAATTCACAAATTTACAGAACTTATATTATCATCTTATAATAATGATCATTTTGGCTATTTCAAACCCTTACAATACAGTATGTTACTTTTCCACAGTTACAAATTTTAAAATTTAATTATTCATGTCCAAGATATGAGTTATTGATTAAATTCTTAGTAAATAATGGGAAAATTTTAAAAGAATTTTATGTAAAAAATGACTGTGTAGATTTATCTGTTAATGATGATTTATTGAATTTAGCTATATCCAAGTTCTGTCCAAACCTTAGAAAACTTTTTATTATATTTAAAAATAATAAGTTAGAATCCTTGAAAACTATATTTATTGGTTGTCAATATTTAGAAAGTATTGAAATTTGGTGTGGTATTGGATATTTAAATGAGAATGATTTATTCAGGATTATTGCACAATATTCTCCTAGAAATTTTTATGAATTAGAAATATTTCATTATAATCAAATAAATTACTTCCGGAAGAATTAGAATCCTTTTTTATAAGTTGGACAGATCGTATATCATTTTCTTTGAAAATTGTTCATGATGGTACAAATAGCTTAGATACAAATGGTACGAATGGTAAAAATATGAAAATAATTGAAAAATATATTAACTTAGGTATTATTAAGAAATTTGAAATTTTAGATGTTTATAATTATTATTAATTATATGATTAATACATTTTATTATGTAAATAAAGTTGTCTTTTTATTATGATACGAAATTTTACAATGTATATTTTGTTAATCCCATTTTTTGTTAGGTAATAATTTCTTGTTATTGTGTTAAATACTTTCCATAACATAAAATAAATGGGTGCCGTCGAAACTCAAAATCCAAACAGGCCAACTCGAAATCCCGCCAGGTACAAAATCTCGATCAAAATCCCGACAGGTCAAAATCCCGAAATCCGAAATTGGCCCGCATTAAGCTTTAATGCCGCCCGGAATTAAGTTTCGGAATTTTTTTCTTTAATAAATCACGAATTATAATTCCGGGCAGCATTAAAGCTTAATGTGGGACAATTTTTCGGGATTTCGTCCCAGATAAATATGTGCAATACAGAATTATATTTTTATTCGTTGTATTAGAAGACTACATTTACTAAATTAAATTTGATTTAAAATCATTGATGATGATTAGAAGCGAAATGCGAGTTTAGCATAACTAATGACTATTGTATTACTACTATTGTAAATTTTATTTTATTAATTTAAATATTGTATTGCCATAAATTTTATGGTTTTATCTGTTAGAATGTTTTAATTTAAATACTAATTTTTACCTTATTTGTATTAGATTATTTTTTTTTTAATATAATTAAATAAAAATCTATGCGTGGGTGGGGGCATAGCGTGCTTACCTTATGTATAAGTCTGTGGGTACCAGCTTTCCCTTACCTCGTCTTATGGCTTCTTACAAAATTCCCTGTTCTTATTTAGTCCCACGGTAGAGCTGGTACATATGCGAAGGGAGGAGCATAGTATACTTCTAGTAAGTCCAATACTGAGGTCGTAGATTTTTACTTTCCTGATCAAAAATTATTTAAATTGTTTATTTTCATCATTGGAGCGAATCCGAGAGATTTTTTTTATCATGATCGTTCACTTGAAGATAATGACTTATAAAGTTTGCGAGGAATCATATGACCGGCTTATTATAAACAAAAGAAATACTTAAAATTCAAATTTAATTGGATATTTTTACTTAAATTTAATTTGTAATAGACAAATAGAACAAAATTTAAATAATTTTTAAATCAATGGTTTGAAATTACACTATATAAACGAAAACGAATAATGCATCGGATATTAATTTAAAAAACAACACTTGTACTGTATATCACATCATTTTTTAATTAAAGAATTAATTTTTGAGTATTGGTAAAGCATCATCACCGCTTAATTCCGGCCGAACGTCATAATTTCGGCCAGAGTTAAGAAGCTAAAGAAAAAAATTTTTTCGAATTATCAGTAGACAATTCAAAATTTTATAATCTCCATGATCTGTTTTGATAGGAATCCGCTGGGGGAGGTATCTCTATTTATAGGAGGAATTGCTGTGAAGTTGGAGTGAGGAGCTTATTTTTCTAATTATTCAGTGTCAAGTGTTAATTTTGTGTACTGATCTTATAAAAAATCCTTGCATACAGCTATTAGTAAAATCTTAAAAAGTCATATATATATTTCAGGTCCTCTTTTTCCTGATACTTTAATCAAATTTGTAATTTATTATCATGATGAATATATATTAAATGAAAAAGAAAAAAAGAAGAAAAAAAAATACATGATAATCCAAAATTTTTAATAATACCCAATTTTTTTGATATTTTTTAATCACTTCTATAATCCCATAAATTATTAAAATTATCATTTTCAATGGTAAAGAAAGGGATTTTTGTGGTATTTGACAAATTGTACAAATTACAACCACTTTCAATACATATCAATAACTCAGTCATTATTAACACATAAAATTCTAAATTTTGAAAACTATTAAAATCTTTTCAACTAATTTTTTCTAGCAATAACATTTGGACAGAAACTATCTATGACCAAATTTAATTTACTATCAGAATTTGAAATATAAAATTCTTTTAAATTTTTTCCATTGATTTCTAAAAATTTAATTAATGTTTTAATTTCTGGATATGCTATTAGAAATTTTAAAATTTGTAATTGAAGGAAGTAACATAATGTAATTATTTGAAAATTTGTTTGAAATATTCAAAAGAATTCAGATTCCAACCCAAAAATATTGGCATAATATTTCAACAACAATATTCCATTTTCTAATCCATTCATGTGACAATAATGATTTTGAGGTAACAAAAGGTGATTTGTCTAAATACATATTATTACCACGAGCATGATTATCCCACTGAAATAAAACATAATCCTCTAAGCAAGCATATTTTCCTGCCAATAAAGCTTGTTTTTGATATACATCTAATAATATCTTTGAGATAATTAAACCATCAAAAGATTTGATTGTATGATATTGGAAATTACAAATGGATGAATGTGTTCTAAATTCACATAATTAAATAAAGATGAAGTTTTTGTTATCAATGTTTTTGCCAAAATAATAAATGGACATTAATGCAAGAAACCTATTCATCACATGCTACATTTCTTNGCANTTTTGGAAGAGTACTCAAACAACCTNGCCTTCTCATGTTCATCAGGTTGAATCTTTACACAAGATGATCTCAGATCATTTGTATTATACATCATTCCTAGTAACAGCGTAACTTCAGTTTCATACACANTATGTAAGCGTACTTACATTATTATTTTATCACTTCTCTTATACAAATGTTGTCTATTTGTTATAAATGTTTTTACCTACAAATAAAATAATAGATGGGCGTTAATGCAAAAAACCTATTCATCACATGCTACATTTCTTCGCAGTTTTGGAAGAGTATTCAAACAATCTCGCCTTCTTATGTTTATCAGGTTGAATCTTCACACAAGATGATCTCAGATAGAATAACAATAATCTATGAGTATAAAGCCCTAAAAGAATATAAAGCACTAATACCAGTTCAATAACATACAACCAACAATAAGTAAAACTTATTGACCAATTTAAATCTTTGTATCAGTAAGGAAGGTACATATCTAACTCCTCCTCCAGAGTTAGAAGACCTTATGATTGACCCTATTAAATTTATTGTGAAGTTTTACCACAACACATAGTTGAGGTATTAAAGATTTGNAAACAAAGTCACAAGGTTCCCTGGCCTGAAGAAGCAGTTCCGCACTCATCACTTCAACTCATAGGTTATCGATCATTTCACTAATCATATCAATATGCTACATAGACCAGTATTTATACCCGTAATTAATAAATTAATTACCTTATTATACTGTAATAT
>QKYT01000824.1:0-13583 GCA_003550305.1 Glomus cerebriforme | reverse complement strand
ATGTTGTAAGTATTTGAATATTGGTTGCATGATGAATTCACATAGTAAGCTAACTGGCCTTGTCTTCATAGAACTTAACAGTTAACATATCAAAGGAAATTCCCGAATGAACAAAAACTCTGAAAGGTATGTATAAGTGATGACTCTATGCAGTCAACAGTGTGGNATGGGAGATAAGTTCTCGCATAGTCATGCCCAAGTTGGNGTGGGTGTGCAACTTACTCTGAGCCCTTGAGGCTCTATGGGTAGGTTTAATCGGTGTTGCCTGAGGGACATGATTCCAAGCATCAAAAAGCATTGCTTTCTGTAGTCTATGTTTGATGAGCGAGGAAACAAATCTTTTGGTCTTCGCTGGACTCGATGGCTTAACGGAGGATAAATGAAGCTACTTATTTCGTGTGTTGACTATTGATTACTTGGGGTCTTTTACTATGTATCTACTTGTGGTTATAAAATAGCTTTCAGTAGTGATTTTTAACAACCATTTTTTCTATCCTTCATAATTTCTGAAGTTATACCCGTGGAGGATACTAAGCTCAGGAAGAAATTCATAAAGCAAATAAAAGTATCATTTGTTAATTAAGAATAATACTGCAACAATGGAAAAAATACCACTAATGCGATCCTAATATCAATGTTAGATCCCGTATATTTCTATTCAATAGAATGTCTTAACTATAATGTTATTTACTGAAATAATTATTGCGCTTAAATTCTTTTTAAGAAAAAATTTAAATATAAGTCTTAACTTTTAAAGAAAATTCTATATATATTGTACGAAAAAATAAGATTGTCATTAAATATCAGATTTATCACCGGAAACCGAATATAAAATACTTAAAAATGAAGGATTTATTTATTTATTTCATAAAAAATGTATCGGCCAAACTTAATATTTCTTAACAAAATCTAAAATTTAAAATGTTAAAAATTTTCAAATTCATATGATAGATAAATAATAATAAAAAGAAAACATCATAAAACATATAAAACATAATTTGAAGGTACTAATTTTAATAATTAATGCAATATAAGCAGTATCTTTTAAAATCTTATTGTCTTTTCTTAAAATTAAAAAACATAGACTCTACTAAAAATTAACCCGCGCAATTCCAATTCTCCACTTCAGGCTAATGATCAAACTTAAAGAAAGAAAAAAACAATAATTAATATTAAATAAACGATAATAATAAAAAAACCAACAGAAATACTTAATTTAATAGTAAAAGATTAAATTAATAGAAAAAAGATCCATTAAGCATTTGATTCACAAATTGATCGTTTGTATACATTCTTGTAATATTTCTACGTCTTTGACGTTGAATTCTTCTATTTCTTCGATGACGTATACGATTAAAATTTATAGAATAAACAAAGTTACTTGACGACATTTTCATAAATATGTTGAGATAAAAACTCATAAAGTGAAAAAAATGATTCATTGGAGTGGTTATTTATAAGAAACTATATAATATAAATTTACATATACCCTAGATATTGTGCAATTCCGTATAATGATAAATAAATTTTCAAAAGATAACGCGTATTCTAATATTTGGGGCTAAATTTGTGATCGTTATTTTATAAACACTGCAGATTTGTATAACACAAAAAAAAAAAAAATAAACAAAACGAAAGTGGAATGCGCAAAGAAAGAAAGAATTCTACGTTATTATACCAAAAAAAAATTTAAACTTAAAGTTAATATAAATAAATGTTTTTATCAAACAAGATGGAAGATATTTGTCATAGATAAACTTAATTTTTCTTCTGATATAGAAAGAATTCAATATTCGGCGATACTATAAAAAAATAAATGTTACGTCTTTAATAAAAATGATTCAGTGATAATATTCCATATACCAAAAAGCTATAATTAGGCGACACAAAATTAAAAAATAGGTTTTCTATCAAGAGATATTCCGTATTGATCCGACAACCCAGAATTTTTTTTTTCTTTTTTTAGGAAAAACTTTTTTTCTTATAAATGTCGCCTTATTTATCAGATATGGTATATTGTTCCCGATATCCGACCTTACGAAAGCAAATTACATAACTTGTTGTTATACATATCCGCTAAATTATTTAAATTCCTTTAACATTATTCGTTTACGAGAGTTTAAGCCTTCATTTTGTTGTTATATTACTAAAAAGATAGTTGATATTGCATTAAATTTATTAAATTTCGTCAATTTTCTATGCAAATCGCTCTCGATAGTCATCGCTATAGTCTGTTGGATAATTTTTTTAATAAATATTTTATCATAAAAAATGCCTTCTTTTGAAGGACAATGACACAGTATACATTCATTACAAATGCAATAAATTTCAACCTTTTGCTTTTGTATACAGTATAATAATAAAATTGTTTAAGGTTGGGAAATTAAATACACAAAGCATTCAAGAAAATGCTCTTGTTCGTATTAATATTTTAAATTAAAAAATAAATTTCAATTTCATGTAGTAAATATATTATTTAAATGTGAATATTTATATTATTTTATTCGGATCGGATATCCGCGATATACAAATAAGCATTCCTGACTCCTGTAATAAAATGTTTTTATTAAATCATGTGTCAGCCGTAACAGGTAAGTATTTGAGTACATAGATAATACAAGATTCTAACTATAGACTAAATCCGATCACTAGTAGATTACAGTAAATCGTATTAATTTAACAATTTGTTTCAAACCTTTCTGAAAAGAAAAAGAAGGATCGGATTGAAATACAAATCAGTTAAATCGAGTTTCAAAACTTGAAATCATAAAAAATGGTTTTCTATTCATACTTTCCCCTCTCCAAAATTTTTTTTCAGCATCAAAATTAACAGCACGCATGAATACTTTTAAATACAGCTTCATTACAGATAATTTTGTCAGGAACTTTTCAGGTTTTCAGATTGTTGGAAATTGATAGTCTTAAAATTTACAATATACTTCTAGAATAATTCTATTTATGTGACGAAAAACATGTTCTTCGTAATTATGAAACCTTTAATTTCTAATGCGTTGACAGTTCGTATGCCAAAAGAAACATTTTAAAGATCATTAGTAAATTTTTCCAGAGTTTAACGTTCTTTTCGTTCAGATTCATTCTGACCTAAAAAATCAATAAAAAAGAATCAAAAATTGAAAAATAGTATTATCGAAAACAAATAAATTAGAAAATGAATCATGATATCTAAAAATCGTAGCTACCATTTATAGCTTAGTATATTTTAATTAAAATTATTAAGATTGGATCAAACTTTAAAATTTGACCTACAATAATAAAAATATTTACGGACTAATGATCTTACACAAATAAAATGACGTGATGAAAAAACAAATAAATTTATTTTATTTTTGATTTAAGAATTTGATCAAGATGTATGACAGAAATCACAGAATAAATGGCGTATAAATTTATATTAAGTTTCGATAACAATAAGGTTATAGTTGTTGTAGCCCAAACGTAACCATATACCAAACAAAATTAGTAAATTTTAAATGTTTAAGACGTCTCAAACTACCATCTGAGACAGGGTTAGTTTGGGACATGGTCAAGTTTCGGATATAAGATTTTCCCAAGTTTGACTTGGGACATGGTAGTGTTTGGGCTACAACATAGTCTTACCATATTTTGACGTTTGCCATAGATAGCTTGTATTTCATCGACAAACAAATATAAAGTATCCTCCGTGTATTTACTGATTTTTGTTCAGGTGCGACTATCATTAACGCCCAACTACATTATGCCAATTATGATCTTGTTCTTTGAACTTATGTGAAAAAAAAATTTTTTTTTATAGCGTTCAAAAATAAAAATTAATTCATTAAATATTTCGATGTGATTGTTGATGCATGGATAACAAAAAAAAGTATTGATAAGAGCTTATAAAGCAGCATAGAAAAACGTAAAGAAAATAGTAAACATAATATTAAAGAGAGTTTGGATCAACTAAATTCACTAAAGTTTTATATTCATGCATTACCCACAACTTATTTTTTTTTCAAAAAAAAAAATAAACGCGTTATGATACTTAATGATATCGTAATAAATAAATCTTTAAGAATGTGGATTGTTGTAGCCCAAACGTGATTTTGTTCCGAACATGATTTGGGATATTCCCAAATCAAAATTTGATTTCGTACTTCCCAAATCAGAATTATCGATTTGGGATACCTCATGTCCGAAATTGAAATCATGTTCCAAGTCCAACTTGGGATATTCCAAATTAGATCTGGGATATGTTCAAGTTTGGCACATCTGATACTCTAAACTCAACTATGTTTCAAATTAACATAGGCAGGTTTGAATCATGGTCAAGTTCTGGACATAATACCCCAAACCTGACCATGTTCCAAATATTTATATGTTAGTTTGGGACATAGTATCATGTATCCCAAACCTGACCATATTCCAGAAATTAAAAACATGGTCATATTTGGAGCATGTCTAGTATGTTAATTGAAATACTTAATATTCATAATCAAGTTTGGGGTATAGGATACTCAAACTTGACTATATTCCAAAATATCCCAAATCCATCTAGGTAAATTTGGATCATGGTCAGGTTTAGGACATATGATACCCAAATCTAATCATATCCCAAATCCATCTAGATTANAGTCAGGTTTGGCATTACATGTTCCAAACCTGAACTTGTCCCAAATTTACTCAGATGGATTTGGAATATGGTTGAATTTAGGACATTGGGTATACCAAACTCCAGATCTAATTTGGGATATCCCAAGTTGGGTATGGGATACAATTACATTTCGGTCATGCATATTCCAAATCGATAATTCCNATTTGGGAAGTACGAAATCAAAATTTCGATTTGGGAATATCCCAAATCATGTTCGGAACAAAATCACATTTGGGCTACAACAGGATCAAATGAAAATTGCAAGTTTCGTTTTTTTTTTCTGTTTCTTCATATTATATTTAATAAAGGATTTATTTTACGATAGATGTAATTTAATTGCTGAAGCACAAATTGAAATTTAAGATTCTAAAATAAAATCAAACTAATATATTAAATGGAAAATTTTTTGAACTTTGAAAGTGCCGACGTAGAAAATAAAAATAAATACAATCGTTTCCCCTCTATAGTCACCCCCTGTTTAGTCACGCCCCTTATAAGCACATAAGCGCATTTATGCTTGGGAGCTTGGTCAAGTTACTACTGTAATAACCATCATTTAGGTTTTTTTAAATCTCACTTTTTTTGGGGTGTGATTATATTAGGACGACTAAGGCGCAGTAACTAGATTTTTTGGCGAATTGGAATATCACATGAGGGAGAACAATAGATTGTCATGAGTAATGTTTGATTTTCTTAGATCTTTTTTAATCATTGCTCGTCCATGTACTTAATTTTTAGTTGATGAATTTGCTCTTTTTATATTTATAAAATACCAGAAGGTATAATAATTGTAAAAGCAAAAATAATTACCTCAAAGATATAAAGTCACACGATCACATGATTTAACTAATCGAAAAAAATTATATCAGACTTTCGTTTAGCTCTATTAAAAATTCATATAAATTTAAATCAATATATTTTCTTTAACTTTTAACTCTTCCTATTTTTCTTCGAGAAGTGTCTCTTTCATTGACAGTTTTCTTTCAAAAAAAAAAAAAAAAAATACCATTGCTAAAGCATGTTATTAAATTTTAAAGATTTTAGATTTTTTAACATAAAATGGGTATTAATGATAACTGCTAATGTTAATTATCTATATCAGTATTTCAAAAATCATCAATCATCAATATGTTCCTATTTGATTTTTTTTTTTAATATCGATTCTTCATAAATGATTCGCTGCACTAACAAAAAGATTTGGAAACAAATCTAAAATTTAATTACGTTCAATCCACGTAATTTTCTTTTTTCATAAAAAAAAATTAAAATTTTAACTAACCTGTTTTTTTAATAGATATGGATTGGAATAGCAGTAACATGTACAGCAGAAGTCACATCATATAACTTCTGATAATTTGTTACCTGCATCACATTACACACCAAAGTTTTCCATTTTTTACTCATGTATACTTTGTGCGAATTATTTTTTGTATGAAAAATGTTTTTTCATGTTACCTAATTTGTCACCGGATGGGATTTTTGGGAAACAAAATTACAAAATACAACGGCTTAGTAAAATTTTTAACTTTTGGAAAAGAGTTTAAAAAATATTTGAAATTGTGTAATTTAATATTATTACATCGACAATTTATATATGTATATTTAACTAACTAATTGAAGTATAATAAAATATCTAAGTTATTGTAAACAGAATTTTTTTTAAAAAAAAGGTATTTTCCTCTAAAGATAAGTTGCATCATCTAATTCGGATATCAAAATTCATTTTTGTTTTCTATTTCCCGTTAAAAGAACAAAAGACCTTTGGTCCGTCTATGATCTTTAATTAATGAAACTACGATTTAGTTTATTTACTTTCAATTTTCTCCTCTGTCCTAATAATTGTTATAATTGTTATAAAGTTTTAAGAAAAAAGGTTGATTCATGAGAAAGTTGGTTGTAGATCACATAAGTTCGATATGACTAAACAACTTTATGATCTTCATTATTAGTAATTTTAAAATAATTGTTTCAACGTTCGAATTACATATATTAATATTTTGGCACACTAAATATATTAAATTTTGCACAACATTGTTATATAAAAGGCAAATGTATCGTTTTTGATTAATGCATGTGAAGTTCACTGCATTAATCATCACACCCTAATTGACATCGTACTGTATAATATTTATTTATATTATGCATTGTCGTGACAAATACACAAATACCGTAGATATATTTGGGTTATAAAAGAAGTTTTTTTCATAGCGTAATATTTCCATTTCAATTTTTCCTCTGATTGTAAATTCATTATTTATTATTCGTATCGTATAGATAAAATTTTATTACAATCATTTTATTGAATAATCTGTCAAATTATGGATTTGTGTGAAGAATGTAAACATAAAGGTAATTATTATTGGTGTAACGCATGTAACGCAAAACGACTTCAACAAAATTTCAAAAATTGGACTATAATGATGTTATTGACAAATTTATTCAACATACTCAGCTATCAGCAAAAAAGTATTAGAGTGGATACCTTATGATAGATTTTATAATATTGAATATATTGCAAAAGAGGGTTTGGCAAAGTGTATAAAGCAAATTGGATTGACGGAAAAATAGTGGGATAATAAAAATCAAAATTGGAAACGATCTGGATCTAATAAGGATGTAGCTCTAACAATGAGGTATGAAATAATTTAGAATTTTTGAAGAATGATTTTTACTATTTTTTATAAAATGTACAATTTAGATTACATCACATCATATAATTACTTGATTATGGTATTGATTTTTCTTCTGTTATTAATCTTTATGGAATAATTCAAGATCCAGATACAAAAAATTATATGATGGTTTTAGAATAATCAAATAATGGAAGTTTACGAAATTATTTAGATATATAAAGCAAATTAAATTGGTTTGTTAACATTGTAAATTTATATTGAAATGTAAGGGAGCTTAAACATATTCATGCAAAGAAACTAATTCATCGAGATTTACATATTGGCAATATAACTTGGTTATAGTACTTATATAACTGATATGGTCATATGGGATTATGTAAACCTGCAGATTATATTGCATCAGAAAATACAAAAAATAGTACATATGGCGTTTTACCTTATATTTCTCATGAAATTTTAAGAGGACAAAATTATACCAAAGCTGCTGCTGATATTTATAATTTTGGTATAATTATTATGAAATAATTTCTGGTTTACCTCCTTACCATGATGTAAGCCATGATCAAAATTTAGCATTAAAAAATTTGCCAAGGATTTAGACCAAGGTTTAACATTAAAGTACCTCAATTGATTGTGCATTTAATTAGATGCAAATCAATTAAATCGTTCAACAGCAAGTGAAATTAGTAAAATATTATGGAAATCTAGTAACGCGACTTTAATTAGCTTATCATATGAAATACATTCAGAAGTTGTTTATAAAGCAGACTACTTAATTTTAATAATCCTTCTGAACCAAAAAATTCAGATGATTATTATTATTTCTTAATTGAAAATTAACGAAAATGATGATTTTTTTTACTAATGTATTGAATTTTGTTTATGCTTACATAATTATTTTAATGTTATAACCTATTTTTTTAGATCAATCTAAGGGTTTTTAAGAAAAAAATCATCATTTTTGTGTTGTTATAGATCTTTAATTTGTATTTTTCCATTTAAAGATTTTTTTCAATATGATTATTTCATGTTAATTATTTAATACAAGGTAACAAATTTGCGCCTTGTTATCAGTTTGAAAAATTATGCTTTCTGTGGAGTATAAATTACTTTTTATGACAAATTACCATGTATGACTAGTAAAAGTTTAAATAAAATTATTTTATTAAAGAAATGAACTAAAGTATGAATTTTTTTCCTAAAAAAAAAAGATGAAATTTATACTTAATTATTAGTTTATATTAAAGTTTTAACTTCTTTATCATGATGGTTTAACTTTTATAATCTTAATTTATTTGAATAAACTTCATTAAAAAATACTCAATCCAGATATTTCTAAATCGTCATAAATTTATATAATCCAAAAAGTTTAGTTTTGAAATTTGAATCATTTTTATTTTTTTTTTATGCAATAATCTAGTGCGAATCCGATATACAGTATGTTAATCAAGTGATTATAACGTTGGCTGCAATGTGAGCTGAATTTACTTATCACAAAATCTTCACTTGCACTTGAAATCGCCCATATATACAAAATTATTCTTGTCCCAGAAATTTATTATTCTTCTTATTACATTCATTATTCGAAATACTAGTATATCATTTAAGAAATTAATTTTTCATTCCTACTGAACCAATATCAAATCATTATATAATATGATTTTATATTTTTTTATACTTCTTATAATCATAAATTTTTAATGAAGTAAAAAGTCGAATGAAATCTTTTTTTTCAAATCAATATTGTTCTACCTTCATTTTGGCAATATTGGCCTCTTAATATATGAATCAATTATTTACAGTGTAATGCTCTAAAAATTTCAAAAAATTCACTTCATGAACATTATACATGTAATGCAGTAAATTTATCTAGGTGATTAATGAATAATTTTAAAGTGGCTGTGCGCCTGTATTACGCACTTACAGTATAATAGTTAATGATAATATTGTAATACTGTACAGTATATGAGTAAAGTTATGACATGTATTGCATGTGGACAAATGAAAAAATCACGTAATAAATCTTGCATAATTTCCCAAATATAGAAATTTGCATGATGCGACTCATCATACTCATTTTTATATTTAAATATATAAATATCACCTTTTTTTCAGTATTTCATTCATATGGTATCTTTAATTATATTATCACAATTTTATTTCCTTTCTATAATTCTTTATAAAAGCTATTCCATCTACCTTCTTTTAAACTCCCTCTTATCTTCCTTATACTGTATATGAGAACTTTCTCGTATCAGGCAAGGAAAGCCGGTCAGATAGTTGAGTATCTCCTAACTGGCTGGTTGGTTTAGATTAGAATTCCCTCCTCACTTATTTTACTTAATTTCAAAAAATCAAGTAACTCTTAAAGATATCATCTGTTAGCAAAAAGTCTATTACTAGTTGAGGACAGCTGTGTAGTACTTAAAACTGAAACCTGCTTTTCCTAAAAAGAAGATAATTAAGATATTGTTGGATTTAACAAAATAAACTGACGAGAAAGAAACAATTTTATTAACAGAAAATGGTGAAACAAAATATACAAAGTAGAAAAAAAGATGATGCAGTGGTCATGTTAGACCTTTTGAACAGTAAAGACAAAAGAATCTAAGGATAACACAAATATATAATCTGTATGATAACAAGAAATCAATAATTAAAATTAGATAAATGGGTGAATAAAGAATTGATGAAGTCTAAAAAGATCACAGCAGATATTTTATTCAGAATCAATGTTATTTTCATTTATGCTACTGTAAAAAAAATATCCTAATATTGCTGCAACTAAAATTAATCGCAAACAAATCATAAGGCACCCATTTGTAAAGATTCCTATAATCATGCACTAATATGAAACTGTCCGAATCCAACATTATCAATTTCTTGTAATATTACTCTGGTTAAAAATAAAAATTTCAATGAGAAGGAATGAGGAAGCTAAAAACAGATGCACAGGAAAAAAAAATGGAAAGAACAAGAACAATTTGAGGAAAACTGGAGAAGAGAAACAGTATACCCAAGAAATAAAATGTGGAAATAATTTGAGTTAACAAGTTCTATTATATTAATTGAAACATACGAAAAAAATGATAAGTTAGAAATAGAAAGAAATAATGATGTAAATTAGAAAAGGATAATACGAGAGAAAAAATTAGAAAATGAAAAAAATATAACAAAATTATATGAATAGATAGTATTAAACAATGTTGGAGATTGATAATAGAATCAGATAAAATATAAACAATTGATAACTTAATAAAATTAATTTAGATTTGTTAAGATAGAATATATTAGAGACATTTTTAAATTAAACTAAATTTTATTTTTAATTTTAATATTTAAATGAAAAAAAAAGAACAATAAAACAAACCTTTTTTATTTAATTAATTAGAAATTTATAATTAATATTAATGAAATTAATAAATATTGGTTAAAATTTACTATGTTAAAATAATAACAATATGTCTTATTAAACATTTTGAAAGATTTCATTATATACAATGTTTTGGTTTGGCAATTATTTTGAGAACTCCAATACACTGATATGATATAATTCTTGATAAAGCTTCACTGAAAATGCGACATGGTCTGGCCCAGATTTAAAATAAAAAATTTCAATGCCAGCCTATGCCGGCTCGGCCCAGCCCGACCCGCACCAGATTTCTAATAAACTTTTAATGGACGGAAAAGAAAAATAAATTAACTTATAAAATTTTTTTTAACAATATTATTTTTTCTAGCAAAGTTTCTTGATAAACATTTTGTTTGAAAAAAATGTTTATTTATTTCATTTAATAGAAGCTCAACTAATTGATATTTCTCAATCGTAATATTAATAAAGATGGTAAATTTTCAACTTAATGTAATAATTTTCTAATATAATTATTGTTAATTTTATAATTTCTTTTTTTTAGATCCAAATAATGAATCTAGGAGTAAGGAAAAATTTAGAAAGAAAAGTTATCTTTATAATACGTATTTTTTCTCATTTTTTTTCATCTATATAACTAAAAAAATTCATGGAAAATCGTAACGTTTAGATTAGCATGTATAAATAGTTTTAAATTGTGCGGATCTGTGCCTGATCTATACTTAAAAGTTAAGATCTTTTGATTGGCAAATTTATCTTTATACTTAAAAGTTAAGTCCTTTTGATGATTGACATTTACTAATACTAATTAGTAGTAAAATTTTTTTTGTAACAATAGATCACCAATGGGATTTTGTGTTTTTTTTCTGACATAACTAAAAAAATTGTTGTCTAGCGGAAAGTTTTAGATTACCTGTACATATAAATAATTTTGAATTGTGCAACACGTGATTCATCTGCGCCTCCGCGCCTGATCTATTCCATATTTCAGGTGATATATATATATATTTATTTTGCTTGGCATTAATATCAAATAAAAATTTTAAGATACCTATTGATAACATATAGGATCTAATTTTCCTGAATATAAATCAGGATGTTTTTTTTTATGTCACAGCTTACATTTTTATGTACATGATTTACTNTATTACTTTAAGCTCATTGATCCCGGCGCAGCGCGACGGGTTATGCTAGTTATAATCTAAAATTTTTAAATACAGGGTAACAAATTTACTAATTTCAAATTATAATGTTGTATAATTAATTATATATCTTTTATATTTATTGATTAATAAACTTTTTATAATAAAAAACTCTTAATAATAATTTTTTTAAACGCAAAAATATTCGTAATTTTTTTTTTCTTTTTTTTTTTTTTGATATCACGAATTACAATTGTGGCGCACATGTGCTAGATGGATAATGTGATAAAATACATCATGCGTCTGCAACTGGTTTCCTGTGATTATTGAGCTACTAATTGAAGACCAAGCTATTAGTTATAAATAAGTTTTATTATTATTTTTATTTTTATTTTTTTTTTTTATTAGATATCAATTTTATTCTCGTAAAAAAAAAAGTTATAAATAATTAACCATACACATGCTGATCTTTCCTTTTCTAATAATGTCGGCCGGAGTTATGTAATTCCGGTTCGTGGAAGTCCCGTGTTTTTTTCGTTAGGACTATTATCCCTTATCTATTATCTAACTTTTTAATTTAATAAGTCCAAGTTTTTTTATTTAATTCCCAAATTTTTTCCTTTTTGCTAGAATAATATTCACAATGTGATGTTTTTGTATCAAAATATAAATTATTCACCATTATAAGGATGACAATGTGACTTAATGAAATTTTTATATCCATATGTCATGACGACCAATAATTTTTACTTTATCAAATTCCAGTTTGGTAAACCAGAATCTCTTTCGGATGGTGTTTGGAATGTGAAAGAATATCATGAAAAAAACTTTTCTTATCGGATATCAGGAAGCAAAGAAATTGACGAATTAATCTGATACACACAATTTAACGCTACTCAAGCTTATGATTATTTGGAATGGTTCTTGTTTGAGAAATCCGAAATGGTTAAATATACTGATAAAGGTGGATTCAGTAATGTCTATTCAGCTCTTTGGATGGAAGGACCTAGATGGATTTGGAATAATGACGCACAAGACTTGACTCGAGTTGGGCCAATGAATGTTGCTTCAAAGCGTCTTGATAATTCACAAAATATTTCAACTTCTGTAACAATCAGGGAAATAATAAAATGTTTGACTTATTTAACCTATTTATAGAATAAAGCCTTACTGTTTCAATCAGAAAATAATTGTTATATTTTAACAAACTAATAATTTTCAAATTATAATAGACCTGTTCGATTTTGACTTCCGGTTTGGTTGTGTTTTTCAGTCGATTTAATTTGATTGGAAAGTCAACGGAAATAACAGCCTAATATTCACTTTTTCCACGATAATTGTTCCAAACTCACTGTGCTGCAAAATTTTCCAATCATATAATTTAGCTGATAAAATTAATTCTTTAAAATGTAAATTAAGGCTTTTATGTTATTTGAGAAATACAAAGGCGCGCTTTAGAGTATGTTCGATATACACTTGAATATATTTTTTTTAGGTAACTTAGAAATCATTTTCCACCTTTTTTTCTTCAGCAACAGAATTTTCATCTGATATTTTGGACGGATTTGGATCGTCACAAATTAAAATAATCCATTCTCCTAATTTTTCATTTAAATAAGATGCAGTCGGACGTTTATCTGGATCATTATCCCAACATTGTTGCATCAATTCTGCATAAAATTTAGGTGTATCTTCAGGAATTACAAGTCTTTTACCATTACAAATATCTTTTGCTAAATTAATATTATGTGGTCTATTATACCAAGGCCTTTTTCCAGTTGCAAGAGTATTCATGATAATGCCAA
>QKYT01000822.1:1518-14141 GCA_003550305.1 Glomus cerebriforme | reverse complement strand
TTTCGACATTCGTAATTTCGTTCAATGCAAGAGCTTCACTATCTCTTGCCTCTATGAATTTCATAAATTATAATGTATTAATACTATAATACCATAAACATTATAATTAGTTAAAGCAGAAATATCTGTATACCTTGTAGCTGCGCCCAGTATCCACAACTTATCCGTTCGGTATAATACCGCAGGATAGGTTTACAAAGAGCTCTTCCGTCTTTGTCACTTGATCTTTTTTCTCATCATATTCTCTTTTCATTACTTTAAGCTGACCTTCCAATCTTTCATATTCTTCAGACTTTTGTAATAGATCTCGTTCCATCTAAAATATTGGTTTAGAATTAAGATTTTGTTTCTTCTATGAATTATTTAAACGATACAATTCATTTTCATTTTACCTCAGCTTTATCCGATAAAAGTTCGTTCTTTTGACTTGTTATATATTCAATAGAATCTCTGTTTCGAATTATTACTCGTTATTTCATTCGAATATTCCTTTATATTTTTTTCTAGTTCCTCGATAATCTCCTACATTTAAATACGTTTAATAAATTATTTAAATCTAAATGAAACAACAAAAACATAAAATACAAAATATCTTTTCTTTCTTAGATACATTTTGCATTTTTAATTTCGAGATTTCTTCTTTAAACCGATATTTATTCATTTCTAATTCTCGAACTTCATTCTCCATAGCTTCAACACTAGCTTCCAACTTTTGAATTTTTCCTTGAATAATAAAAATTATGAATAATTATAATGAAAATTTTATAAAATACACTTCAATAAATAAATAGAATAGATCAGATAAATACTTGATTCTTCATATATTCATCTGCAATAATAATTCGGATCAATCGTTAAACTTCGGGTTCAGATTTTTAATATTCCAAATATGTTCTCTTTTCGCTTCTTAACTTTTCCAATTTTGAGTTAATTTCTTCATGAAGTATCTATCAAAGAAAAAATTCATATTAAGATTTGATTAATGGAATAAAAAAAAAAAAAAAAATTTAAATACTTTATTGTATTCAATTCTATTCCCTTTTTTAGTAATTGCTTTATTCTTTTTTCATCATACCAATAACTGGCGTCTCCAATAATTGCTAGAATATCTTGAATCTTCATGTTTAAAACTTTCGTGATTCGACCTTGCATAATCAAAAAGGTTGGATTATTGATATTAAGTTGAGCTGGTTGGAATAAATTTCCTATGTACTGTATTTAATGTAGCAGTTGATCCGTTAACGATACTTTTGCCGCTCATAAAGATCTATAAAAAATTAACAACCAATCAACAAATAAATGATTTGATATTCATCCTTGGAATACTTTTTCGCTCTATTGATATTAAAAAAAAAAAGGTATGAAAGATCAAGAATTCATAAAACGGAAACCATCTCAGATCATACTATATCAAATATTTACCTTGTTTATTCTAAATTGTTTGTCATATTTTAGTATCAAGATCAAAATAGATGATCCAAAATAAATTAATCGAAAATTTTGATTTAACAATAAAAAGGGAGTTAATGGCTATATTGCAAAAAACATTGGAAGAAAATCACAAGGTAAATAAAGATACTGTACATACCATAATATTTAATTTCATTAATATCTTATATTCCAATAAGAATCGGACAATATTCCATCTGTTTACCACTTATCCGATATAATTCATTCTAAGGATGATTTGAGGAAAGATGAATTGAGATTCAATTGGAGTTTAGAATAAGCATAAGAATATCAATAATTTTACCTTTTGGCAAATTAAATATTCGATTGGTGTAAGTAAAGGGAAAAAGTAACTCAATCAAAGGACAATGTTCATAAATAATTAATTGAGTCAATGTTAAATCGAACAAAGGAATTTCCTTGAGAAATTCTTTACTATTTTCAATCAATATAGTTTCTATAATATAATCGATGTAAAGGGATTTTAAGATCCCAATTGTTTCTCGATAAGAATATTATTAATGTTCTTAATTCGTTTTCAAACCCATCAATGAATTGAAAATTTATTTTTAAATGTTGGGGAATATCTGCCTCATGT
Organism: Glomus cerebriforme; assembly: GCA_003550305.1. Lineage (NCBI taxonomy): Eukaryota > Fungi > Glomeromycota > Glomeromycetes > Glomerales > Glomeraceae > Glomus > Glomus cerebriforme. Next base: position 12,094 of record QKYT01000822.1, on the reverse strand, counting down.
TCTTTATAAGGATAAGGATCTTCTGTAAAATAATCTTCAGGACCATCTTTCCATTCAAAATATTTTATATTTTTAATTAATTAATTCAGCAATTCCATGTTTAGCTTATACATTGTTATTTGTAACGATGAGCCTCTATATATTCTGACAGATAGGTATTAATCCACAAAAGAATTCATACGTTCAAGCTTCTGGAAAATAAAATTATTCTGATACCATAAATTTGTGTAGGAAATCTGTAGCATCCATATCATAAAATCGAATTTCTGAAATAAATTGGTGCAATGAGTCTTTAATATTTTTAATGTCTCCTTTTTTCCATTTCTTAGGGTCGTTTGTCACATTAGCCATATCAAAAACCTCAACTCCTGATATTGACTTACAAAGAGAAATTGATTATAAGGTATAGTGAAAGTGTGGAACCGATAGAAATGATACTGTTTGTACTTTGCAAACACAATTTGTACGCCGGCAAGAATTTTTGATAGTTCTAGTATGTTTTCCTTATGATAATAGTCCACTAAGTTAGCGCACGCCCATTCTTAGACCGGAGTAACAAATAAAAATTCATTGTAGACACAAAAGTCGAGAGCATTTGGTTTGCGAAATAGGGGGTAAGTTTATTCCTTGATTTTTTAGGAATTCTTTGATATCTTTTCATAATTTTTTTTATCCTTCAGGCTCATAGATAATTTACACTATTTCAATCAAATTACCGGAATATAATTATTAATGTCATGAGAAAAATAAGAAATTATTGCGAATTGCGCCGGTGAATTTTCCATCATCAAGTTCTATTAATCAATAAACATGAAAGAGTCTTCTTGTCTCTTCAAATATCGAAAAAAGGATGTCTTTATTAAGTATTTACTATTTAAGTTGACTTTTTTTTTTTTACTTTTATTCAAAAATAAAGTAAAAGAGGAATACAGTGCACCCCCCTTGCCCTTGGGGCCATAGTAAAAAACATAGCAGAATGTACATTTAGAGAGGGTGTGCACCTATAGAGAGTGCACTTATGGAGGTTTTACTTGTATTTTTAATTTAAAACGAAAATAATACCTTGTCGTACAGGTGCATCAGCCGTCCGATTTAAGGTGGCTTGGCTCGAGATTTTTGCGCAGGTTGCGCGAGTGATCATTGGCTAATCATTTCGCAGATTTATTTGTGCGCGATCCTCGTAAGCTAGCTCGGCACTAGCTCAATTGACTACGAACTGCGGCACGGCTCTGCTCGATATACAATCCGGATTGGAGTATTAGGTAATATTTGCATTTCACATCAACATAAATTTAAAAAAAAACACGTAAATTATCACCCAGAAACTTTTTTTTCATAATAAATTAATACTGACAATAAAAAATAATTAATATAACAAAATGTTATAATCAATGATTTAGGAATCTGATCTTAATCCTCTCATCATTTTTTTTATGAGAATAATCCTCCCATCATTTATCCAGAAAAATTCAAAGATTAAACATTCTATCATTAATCAAAATTTCAGTAAGATTATTATATAAACTGATAAAGTTTTTATTTAACGCGAGACATTATTAATCACTCTCCTTATATTTTTTCTCAACAAAATATAAAAACTTGTATAAATTTATCCATTTAAAGGAGCGAAAATTTTTTTTTACAATTTAGGAAAAGTGAGATGTGTTCCACCTCCAATGGCGTTAAAACATTTATGTTTGTATTAATATTTAAAATAAATGATTTTATAGTACTTTTCTCTATTGACTGTGTATAATGACAACTGCAAGATTTTTATCAAAAGTTACACGGTCACACTTCATAATTAACAATCAAATTCCTATCTAGGAAACAATTACCTGTATCTTTAATCAAAAAATTAAACTGTGCAATCAAAATTCTTTAAATTTTTTTTTTGTTGTATTTATTTGGATTCTAGACAGAACATTTGACCTTATCATTGCATATTATGATGGTTGTTTTAATTAGCTGATAACTTTTTAAAATCTATATACGGACTTAAGCCTTTTTATATTTAACCTTGTTAGGGATTACAGCCTTTGTTACATTATGTAATGAATGGACTGTATTTAGACAAATTACAACCAATTTAACCAAGTGTATATACTAATATTCGAAGGTATAAAAATGATCAATTTTTTTTCCCATGTATTTAAATAAAATTTCAAATTTTCAAAATTTAAACAAAACAAAATATAAACATAATTCTAATAATATCGTCATGTCTCCAACGAAAAGAACCCCAAATTGTTTCCTTTTATACAGAAAAGAAATGTTGAAGCATAAAAAGACGAACGTAAAAATGACCGAATTTAGCAAAGTGGCAGCAGAATGGTGGCAAAACCTATCAGAATCCGACAAAATGTTTTATAAAAAAAAATCCGAATCTATCAAGATAAATGATATAAAAAGCATAAATGCTTATGAAAATTTTATGGGTGTGTTGGATTTTGGGTTGAAATAAAATTTCAATTTTGTTTTTTTTTTTATTTAATTCTCTTAAAATTTTCATAGTTTAATGAAAAATCATTTTTTTTAGTTAATCTTTCATTTTTTTTTTCTTTTATCATAATTGTATTTCTTGTTTTGTGATAATTTTGATAATTTTATTATAAAAAAAAGTGTGTTTTTCAAAAAGAAAATATCAAAAATTATCTTTTACCAATGGGAGAATCCATTTAAATTTACGAATATATGAGTGGGTATTATTATGATTTGGTATATACAGTACTGTATATAATTTTTTTTTTTTTTGGTGTGAAAATTAAAAGAAAATTATGGTTATAATTTATGATATTATATCTTGTTTTTAATCTAAAGTCAATGGTATAACCTTTCGTTACTTTGTTACTTCGGATAACTTAATCGCACCGATAAACCACTTCCCGAATTGTCTTGAGTTTTATAAGAAGGTTTATAAAAGTTGTCTCCTTTTTTTTATTCTTAACAATGAATAAAATTTTAATTTTACAACTAGTAATTAGTAATTTGAATTGATTAAAAACGTGAGATAAAACGTTACGTTTGGAATTTGGATACAATTGGAATTTTTATACGTTTTTAACATTCAATCATGTATATACTTCCGAGTCCAATAATGTTAGTTGTAAATCAAAAAATTAAATTAGTTAATTTATGAAATTTTATCTAATTTAGATAAAACTTTACTAAAAAGTCTTAAAATCAAAAGTTATAATTTTAAATAGTAAAAATATTTATTTATATAATAATTTTTCATTTTCACTTTATTTTTTTTAAACTATTTAGTGGTATAAGTTTATTAAAATCATTATTCAAAAATACATAAACTCCTCTTTTTTTTTCTATCTCCGAATTATTTAAAAATTATTACACAATTCCTCTAGAGATTTTCTTATTTTTTTTTTTCTTTAAAATTTCTCAAAAATGTCTCCAAAATTTGAAAATGAATCAGTTATAAGGTAATTTAAATAATTTCAGTTAATTTTTTATTCCGTTCATTAGACCTGTCATGAATAGAACAAATAGCTGCAACTTTCTGCTGAATTTCTTCTGTAAGTTGCTCAATCTAATTACATTGTTTGTGATATTACTTTCGAATTTAGTTATATCATTTTCCGCTCTTATTTTTAGAACTTCACCTTTTTTTTCTTGAAGTTGAGATTGTAGAGATTTCAGTTCATCTTCAAATTCTTTCCACTGCTTTTCTAAATGATTAGGTTCTTGTTCCAGGTTTCTCACAATTTTGAGTGTCATATCGAAAGAAAATATTGAATTCATGATATCTCTGGCTTTTGGGCCTCCACCAATTATACGACCAAATGCATCAATCAATTCGTCATTTAAAGTTCCTACGCGCCATCTAGGTTCACCATATGCGATTCTAATGGCTTGTTGCATATCATTGACTACTAATGTATCTTTCAATACATCAAAAAATAATGGCGTATATCAATCTTCTTTTGGTTTAACAAGATCGAAAAGACGAGGAACATTCTCGGGTGTTTATACTGGTCCCATATTGAGGTTATACTTTTTTTCCTCAGAATCATGACCTTTATGCGATCCAAACGATTTTTTGTAGCATGTTTAACATATTTCTCTGCTGCTTCAATACTATCAACTACAAAATTATTCAATGAAAGACAGGCATTTGTAAACCAACCTTGAGCAGATGATAAGAATCAACCCTCATAGTCAATCCATATCCAAAAATCTAAAAAAGAACCCCAAACAAAATAGAGTTACGAAAATTATTATAAGATAAATTATTAATATTATAATTATATGAAGAACTGTTTGAAGGAATGTAAAGACTATCTATAGGTTTCTTTTTACGTTTTCCTATCAAATCTATATTATGTAATCTTTCTAAATCAACAAATTTATCACAACGTGGTAATCAAATTTAGTTTATAAACGAAGTGTAAATAAAATTATTAATAGTAAAAATAATTTCAGATAATAAAGTAGAAGAATGAATATATTCCTGCGGCATCAAAATTTTTTATCTATTCACTCAAACGACCCTAATTACCAAAATCGAATAATTTAGTTAGTATATATTAGTTAAACCAATTTATAAAATGTTTCAGCGAATCTTATATGGAACCCCTCAAAATGTCCTTCATTACTGAGTTTCGTCAAGAAGTTGAGTGCTTCATATTATGCAGGAAAGATGTTAAAATTTCACCTCAGTCGCTCTGTTGAATATTCTAAGTTTTGTCTCCTCATTTTCTTTTTAATTAAGATAATTCTAAAATTATATAATAATAGTTACAAAATATATCAAGTAATTAATTAATTCTAACCAATAACTTAGTGTTAATTTGTTAAATTTCTTGGTTTATAACATGAATTCGTTTGGTAAATAAGATTTCTTGTTCCTAAAATAATATAACATTAATAGGTCTATAATAATCCCTGGNTGTTCATTAATTAAGATAATACCTTTGCTCAGCACATTTTTTAGATGTGACAATTCCTTCTTCTAATTCTTTGAATTCTTTCTTTCTCAAATCAATCCACTCTCTTAAACAATTGCATTCTGTTTGAACTTTATTAATGGTAGATTGCATTGTAGACTTGTAGTTATTTTCTCAAACCAAGGCAAAAGTTCCCTATTCTTTTCTTCGATTTGCTTTGTGTAAACTTTCATTTCGCCTTCAATAAGGTGTCAGTTATAATATAAAATCAGTTATAATATAAAAGGTATTTATCTATAATATTCACTTAATTGAACACATACGGAAGTACTGACAAAACCTCTATAATCGCTACTTATGGCATACTGACGAATATAATGATTGTTAATTCCTTCTCATTTTTTTCGAATTTTAAATTCTCGTCAAATTACTTGACGAAAAAACACAGTTTTATTCTACAAATCCTATCACGGAGTTATATCCTGAGTTTAGTCCATTGTAAAAAAGTTAGATTTAAAGAGTTAAAGAATAAAAAAAAAATAACACATCGAACATATTGAACATTTAAATAGCGCATCATACTGTGCTACTGTGCTTTGATTATTGGATTTGTACATCTAATATTGTTTAACTTTATTACCAGATATGCGATTAAGAACATGCTGATTTATAAGATCTGAAAGTACAAAAAGATAAATATCTGTAATTTTGCTATACCAGCTTTACCAATATATTTCAAAACTTTCTTTATAATTTCCAAACCATTAATATCAGAGTTTTCATTAATTGGAGTACAGAAATGAATATACGAACTCATTCTCTTTTGTACCATGATGATATCTTTCAAACACAATCAATCATTAATAAAGAATATGATATGATAATATTTCAATTGAAATCACTATTCCCAGTGCAGCCAAATCTATTTTAAAATAAACTTAAGTTCAAGAGCTTCATCAAATGAACATCATTGCCTTTATGGCTAATGTTAAAATTGATGTGACAAAAGTGAATAATTTTTGTAATTATGGGTATTTTTTCTAATTTTAACAACTGATACTAGTATAATTAATATTTGCCAGCTTGGATCTAGATCTGAATTGGATTTTGGACTTAAATCTGACTCATTGCAGGCCTTTAGTAAATAGTAAAGTAGGGTATTAGAAAATTTAATCTTATGGTCAATCATTATTATGTAATTAGTTTACACTTACAGTTGTTTATTTTACAATATAGTGATTTCTTTTTTAACTTTTTAAAATGCATGATGTAATACATTGTTAAGAAAACTAAAAAAAAAAAAATAAAAGATAATGTACTAGCCAGATTGAAATAAAAGTTTAGGTTTTAAATTTAAAGTTGAAATATATATAATGAATTATTTATTTTACAATAAATATGTTAAAATAAAAATTCTTAGAACATCAGCATTTTTTTTAGGAATCAGATTTGCACTATTCTGCAGTACAAAGATCTGTGCAGTTCTGTGATCCTACTGGTGCACAGTACAAAAAAAAATTATAAATTTCTATGCAGATCTCCAAAAAACCAAAAATCTATACAAAAATTCTTGTAATATACAATATAGTATATAATATATATTTAAAATATAATATTATAAATAGGGCAAATGTATATCTCATAGGGGTGCGACATCATTATTCATCACCTACAATTTGTTATCCCCCTATGTTACACCCTCCGACTTTCATTTTTACTATTTATTCTAGAGACAGAGAATTTTTTTGAGGTGTGAAATCCTATTTGTCACATGTTAATCGTCACATTCCTTAATTTTAGCCAAAAACTTTAATTCTGGCCAGAATTTCTATTTTTGAATATTATGTAACATTATACGGACCAAAAAAAAGCAATTTTGTTTCTCTTCAAAATTGAAATTTAGGTTATACGAGACTTCCAAAAAAAGGAAATTTTCTTAATTTCGGCTGGAATTACCGAATTAGAAAAATTCCCGGCGATGTATAAATGTCTCACCCTCATGCTAGATTTAGATTTACCCAAATTTTTATATTACATTAACAAAATATCATTATAAAGCAAATAGACTGTATTTGTCAAAATATAATATATAAATAAAACTTATCATTATTAATAATATTGTATAGTTCTGAAATTAAGTATCCTCCAAAAATAAATACCCCTACATATAAAAATAATCTGAAAATAAGTATTCTTTTAATAATAAATTTATAATATTTCAACCAATATTTATTACCATTAAGATAAATCCAATGAGCTAAATTTCAGTAATTTTAATTATTAAATCATAAGATATCCTAAATAAAAAATTAATATAATTACAATTTTTTTAAAAAAATTATACACCAAAATTAAATACTCCTATAACAAAAAAAAGGTGTTTAATTTTAGAACTATATGGTAATATTTATATTTCATCATACAATTGTTAAATTAATTAAAAAGCAGAAAAATTTAAAATATTTTAAATAAAAAAATAATTTAAAAAAGCAAATTCTATAGATAATACAATTTTACCCATATTAGAAAAAAAAGCAGCTATTCTTAATATATTTTCTATATTCTAATACTTTATTAAAAATTAATAAAAAAATCCTATGATTATATTTGATTTAATAATTATTCTTTTTGTTTTTACTTTTAAAAAAATAAAGAGAAGTAATATAATATCTAAGAATTTTTTATTATTATTCATATTTACCATATAGTTCTGAAATTAAGCACACTTTTTTTGTTATAGAGGTGCTTAATTTTGGTATATAATTTTTTTAAAAAATCATATTTATATTAATTTTGTATTTAGGATATCTTGTGATCTAGTGATTAAAACTTAATGTAATTTAGCTCATTGGATTCATCTCAATGAGAGAAATCCAATAGTAGTTATTTTATATTTCTAGGATAAATATTGACCGAGATATCATAAATTTATTATTAAAAAAGTGCTTATTTTTGGGTTATTTTTTATATGTAGGGATGCTTATTTTCAGATGATGCTTAAGTTTGGAACTATACAGTATAATAATAAAATTTTTTCAATTAAATATTAATAATATTTATAAAATTTTTAAATTTTTTATTAAAAAAAAAAGAAAAATAAAGTAAAATAAAAGAATTATTGATTTCTTATATTTATAAAAAATCCATAAGTATAAAATATTTAAAAATTTTTATGAAATTTAAAGAGAAATATAATTAGTTTATAAAATGCAAATTTGTTATATACAGTCATCCCCCTCTATAGGTACCTCCTGTTTAGTTACACCCTCTTTATAAGTACATTTATACTTAGTCCAAATTACTAATAATATTATTAAAAAAACTTTCTCTATAGTTATATTATATAGGTTTTTTATAATCACACCTTTTTTTTCAGTTCTAAAGGGTGTGATTATATAGGGGAATGACTATAGATGCCATCCAAATCCCAAAATCAATTTGGACATATAGTAAAATCCCAAATTATTTTGGCATTTTACTTAATAAATTACATATAAACTAAATGAATTTGTACATCCTAAATTATATTTATAACATCCCAAAATAATTTGGATGGCATCTATAGGGACGACTGTATTTTATTTATAGTAATTTTTCAATATAATTATACATCCTGGAACTAAAAAAAAGGTGTGATTATAAAAAACCTATATAGTTGTAACTATAGAAGAAGTTTTTTTAATAATATTATTAATAACTTGGGTTAAGCATAAATGTGTTTATAATGAAGATATGACTAAATAAAAGATGTCTATAGAGAGGGACAACTGTATTTATAATTTTATATTTTTATTAATATATAATTTAATTTATGAATTTTATACATCGCTACTTCTAGTATATAACTTATATATACTTTCTGATCAAAAGTATCTGACCACCCTAAAAATTAAAATTTCATATTTACTTTAAATTTGAGATGTAAAACTATTTAAAAGTAATTTTTCACTTAATTGATAATAAAATACTGCAGAAATATTTAATTTTTAAAATGAAAAATTTTTTGATATTTTAACCAAAACAGTTATAGTAAAATAAATGTTAAAAATTAATTTTTTGATTAAATAATAGCTTATATTTCAAATATCAAAAGAATTGAATCAGCAGTTATTAAGAGATTATACTTAAAAATGATAAATTTTTGCAAATTTCATATGTAAATCATTATTTTTACTGAATTTTAATGATTTTCAAAGGCAGATTTCTTAACAACTATTAATCTAATTTTTTTGATTTTTGAGATATAAGATATTTTTTAGTTAAAGAATCTAATCTTGGTATTTATTTTACTGTAGTACTTCTGATTAAAAAGATAAAATTTTTTACATTTTTTAAATTAAATATTTATACAGAATTTTATTACTATTTAAGTAAAAAACACTTCTTAATTATTTTAATTCTTCATATTTTAAAATTTTTATTAAAAAATTCAATTTTTTTAATTAATTTTTAATTTTTAGGGTGGTCAGATACTTTTAACTGGGGAGTGTATTATGTGACTTATATTTAAATAAATATAAAAACTATCTTTTAATAAAATATAAAATTTATCCTAATTAGTTCAGTGCTAAATAATTTTTTATTATAGAAATGTAGGTTTAATTCCTATACTGGATTTTTTATTTTTATTTTTACAATTTTTATATAATAATTGAAACAAAATCATGATTTGTAAAGGTTCTTGAATTTACAATACCTCTATTCAATAATATTAGCATTACAAATTTAAAGGAAATTGTTATAGATTTTACTTTCAAAATAAATCAGAAATGTTTTGAGCATTTTACTATAAATGCAAATTGTAAAGGGTACAAAATGCTAGAAATATATTTATATCAATTTTATTATAATCATAATCTTTCTAGATTGTAAGATTATCTATAAATAAATTGGTATAATAAAAAGGATTAAAAACTTTTTGCTCATTTATTTTAATCTTATAATTCTAGCCAACAATTATAAATTATTTAATTACATGAATTTAGATTATATAATTCATTTTTCACTAAGTAATAGATAATTTTGAAATATTATTACTTTTTAAGGTATTTTTTGTTAATAAGAGCCTGAGATTGGCATAAAATTATTTATTAATAATGATTTGTGGTACAGTCCGAATTGGCTAAGATTGGTACAAAATTATTTATTAGTAATGATTTGTGACACAGTCCGAATTTGCTGAAATTGTCACAAATTGCCAAAAATTTTTATTAGTAATCACAGAAAAAAAAATCAGAAAAAAATTTTATACAACTTTCTCTTTTATCTTTGGGATTATTCTATTAGTTTTATTCCAATAAAATTATTAAATAGTAAATAAAATCCTAAAGTNAAAAGAATTCAAGACTTTCCTGTTAGATTATTTGGTAATTATTTGTAACTATAATTTTTAAAAATTTTTATATTGGATTTTACATGTATATTAAATGAATNTTTTCATATTTATTTGAAAGGTGAGATTCCTTTAATTTAGAAATTAAGGATCATTCAGATTGAGCCAGTATATGTGAAGATATTAACAACCAAACTTAGAAATTGAAAATAATTGTGTTGGACAAATTTATTCATCAATCAGTGGTCCAAATCATGCGATTTTGGGTTTAATGGATAGATCTCGATCTCCTCTTTTGAATGAATATGAATTCATTCATCTAGCTCACATATTTGGTAAG
>QKYT01000821.1:6839-17364 GCA_003550305.1 Glomus cerebriforme | reverse complement strand
TGTATTCAAAATTATTTAAAAACTAAATTTTCAATTTGGACCTCTGGTAATATTGAAATTGATAATTTAATAGAAAAATGTCAATTACAATCATTTGCTCCTCAAAAAATAACTGAATGGATTTCATATAATATGTTACAAAATATTGTTTGTTTAACTAAAAGTGGNTTCTCTGAAATTTATTCNGCTGATTGGATTGATGGAAATTATAAAAAATGGGATTCTAAAGAACAACGATTAAAAAGATATGGAACAAAGAAAGTGATACTTAAAAAATTAGAAAATGTTGAAAGAGTCAATGAAAGTTGGTTTGAAGAGGTATGTAATTAATTTAAGAATTTAAGAAAATTTACCATATTAAAAAAATTTAAATATATTTTTATTTTATAGGCCAAATCTCATTTAACCATAAGTAACAAATGGAATTCTATCGCTAAATGTTATGGTTTAACTCAAAATCCATCAAANGGAAATTATATGCTTGTAATGAAACAATATGATATGGATTTAAAAAAATATTTACAACAAAATCATAATCAACTNACTTGGAAANAAAAATTTAATATTATTGATCAAATAGCTAAAGCACTTTTAAGAATTCATAAAGAAAATGTAATTCATAAAAATTTACATTCAGGAAATATTTTATATTCAGAATATTATAATTATTGGTATATTAGTGATCTTAGTTTTTGTAGTCCGTCTGATAAACCATTAAATGGTATATATGGAAATCTTCCTTATATTTCTCCTGAAGTCATTGTCGGAAATGAATCTACTTTTTCATCTGATATTTATAGTTTAGCTATGTTAATGTGGGAAATTTCTTCTGAACATCCACCTTTTATTAATTATGAAAATGATGATTATAATATCGCATTGAATATTGTTAATGGTATGAGACCAAAGTTTGTATTAGGAACTCCTTTAAAGTATAAAAAATTAATGGAAAAATGTTGGAATGCTAATCCATCGAAAAGACCTAATATCAGTAAATTTATCAAAAAATTAAGGGAAATTAACGAATCATATCATTGTCAAAATGAAAATGTGATACAAAACTCAACTATAAATCTAAATCCTAGTTCTACAAAAAAATTAAATAGCAAAATTTATAATTTTATTTCTTTACCTGAACCAAAGAATGCCACTAAAGGTATGTAACTAATTTTTTTTATTATATTTAAATAAAATTTTATTATATTGTAATATTATAATGATTTTTTTTTTTTTTTTTTTGAATAAACAATCCAACAGAAGAACAACATGGTAATTATTAATATTTATTTATTGATTATTTTTTCAATTTTAAATTAAATTAACATATTTTTTTTACATCCTATGTTTTTTTTTAAAAAAAAAAGGTTTTCATAATGCACAATTTCCAAACGGACGGTAAGTATTAATTAATAGATGAAATTGGATTTTATATTGTAGTAAAAACCAAATTAAAATTATTAATTAAAATAGTAGAAAGTTTCTAAATAAAATCCCATTAAAAAATAATCAATAAATTTATTCTTCTATCTAGAATAATTTCTTTTTTTTTTTTTTACAATTAAATAACATAATCAATTATAAAATTGGTTATCAAATATTATTATCTGAATTATTTAAACACTAAGATTAGAATAGTGTAATTTTAGTTTGTAATTTGAATAATTCAATTTTATTTCATTTTATTATATGTTAATTCTGTTTTTTTTTTATAATAAATTTAAATCACTTAAATAATACCAAGTGATATTATACATCATATAATTTCGAGATAACAATAATAAAAACCAAGTCTAATCCAAAAAAAAAAGAGATAATTACCGTTTTTTTTTGTTTTTTTTTTTTTTAGAAACGCTAGCCAACAGCTGGTCGCATTAAATTGAAAATACAAATAGTAAACAATTACACGAAAAGAAAATCAATATGAAAAAGGTTAAAAAAAGGTTAAAAATAGTAAAATAGCTTATCATAATCACGGGATACCAGATAACTATTAATTATCAGGCATGGTGAAGTCAAGTTTAGGTATTTCTCATTACAGTACTTTATTTTCTTTTCTTTAAATAAATTATTTTATTTCTTTAATTCTTTAAATCAATAATCAATCATTTTTGAAAATTTTAGCTATACAAGATACAAGAAGAGAACTTTATTATCTATTCAAGTGATTAGAATGTTCATTCCAAAAAATAACAAAATAAGGTAGGTAATTTTTCTTCTAATAATGTATGTTCTGCAATTTGTTTAAATGAACTTATATGTACAGTATATTTAAGTTTTCTATTTTTTTTTAATCAGATTCATCCAATATTCATTATAGATAGCTGAAGATCCATGTTACGAGTTAATAATATCACATGAAGGAAAATATTAATACTTATTTGTTACAAGTTTCTAATGTAAAATCCTGTTGTCAAAAAAAAGCTCTCTCCTAAATTCTCCAAAAAGTAAGAATTCTGCAGTAATATAACAAAATAAAATACAAACTGGCAGGCTTTTCAATAGAAAAAGTCCATGAAACCACCCAGCAGCTTACTTAAAAACAAATAAAAACCTTTTTATTTCATGTTCAGGCTGTAGATAAAATTTTCAATATACACTTATGTTAAAAATAGCATGGCTTTTTTCAACAAAAAAAATTTTTTCCACAAAAAATCCGATTCCTCATCTCAATGAAACAATTTCACACGACAAATCTGATCTACAGGGATACAATAAAATATACAAAACAAAACGCAGCAAAACTTTCCTATTCGAGTTAGATTTTTATCTTAAAGCCCAATTAAAAACACTTAAAAATTCATACCAATGATCATATGCCAATTTCTCCTAAAGAATATTTTTCTACTTCCTATTCAATGAATAATAAATACCAAATTAGTAAACTTCTCACATTTTTTTTTACTATACAAAAAGTCATTCACGTATACAACACAAATATTTCAATAAAATTAGAACTTTATTACTTTCTCGTATTACCATAATCAGAAATAGAAGCACAGCAATCAAACCGCAAAAAATATCATTTTACCCTGTAACAAGGTAATTACAATTTAACAGACAAAGAACAGTCAAAGTGCACTCTATCCTCCTCAATAATAATGTCCAATAACTGTAAAGGTTGCTCTAAACATCAAAAACCTTTATTTATGACTACCACCTCTAATGACAGATTAAATACGAAATTTATTTTACACAAATACCACAACTGCATGACTCAACATGTGACCTCTGATATATTAAGCATATTTTATAATACACAGTACAAAATCTTTACAAAAACACATGTTTACTCATCATACTTCATATGTTTATAATAAATTATTAAACAATTATCAAGTAATATCACCAGAAAAATTTCCTACACTTCCAAAACCTTAGCTAAGCAATCAAAATGGTGTTGTAGGGTCGGAAATAGAGTAAAAGGATCAGGTGATTTGAAGGGTCATGTGATTTTAGAATAGATCATTTAATTGATAAGCATGTTTGTAATAAGGGATGAAACATTTAATAAATTAGTGTAGATCAGATGATCGCAGATGGAATAATATATAAAGGCTGTGAATTANANTTAGTAAAGGGNGCCTTTTGGGNNGATAGATTANTAGTTTATAAAAATGTAACTATCAATATTTGTAAGAGATAATAAAGTTTTATTATGAATTAAATTTAATGAATTTTTAATGAATAAACAATGTAGTGTCAGAAGTGGCAGAAGTCTGACGTGACAGTGTGAACGCTTAATAAATAGATTTTTAACAATAGAAAAACTTCCAAACAAATCCTCATCTCCTTGCCTCTTTAAGCATTAAACATTACTGTCTCTTACACAGCCAATACTATATCTACAACCATATTCAACACATTAAATTTAACAAATTTTTCATAAAACTAATAGAGACTTTTCCCTCCCCTTCCCTGGGATCATCAAACACATAGATATATATATGAACATGATATAGAGGATATTACTGATACAATCAACAATCATGAACTTTCTGATAACCAATCAAACTTTGATTCTGACATAAATTTAATTACAGATTACAAAGAATATATTAATTATAAAGCAGGGAGTGGAGACTGCAGTAAAGCCATCATCACTTTTTTCAAAGTAAAAAAATCATGCAAATGTTATTTATGTGCCCTATTGCCTAAACCAAAACCTGTGAACCAATTACCTATTCTCTTGATGGTATCAGCATCGGTAGGAGAAAAAATTTTGCAGAAGAAATTTATTTAGAACATAAAGCTAATATAATAGCTTATCACCCTTTGATCTTGATTACTCCTATTATTCCCGTTTAACTAATATACTTACAGATTTCCAAGATGAATACTATTCATATATAATCAATGAACCAGTAAATATACTTTTCACAATGGCTACTAAGGGTTGGCTTAAAAATTATTTATTAACATTGATATTGATCAAAAATAGTATATTTAAATTATGTAAGAATATTTGATATTTACAACTTCCAAGACCCTCTGAGAAATTACCTCTGTTCACAACAATCTTTCCAAAAAAATATCCTTATATGTTAGATAACAACCCCTTATCCAATGTAACATGAGAAATATAGGGCGCAGTATGATGTCAGACGTAATAAATAATTACTAGGTAACGGGAACCGTTGGATTGTCCGAAGCATTAAATTAAGATGTATCACAAAACTCAAAAAAAGGGATAAATTTAAAAAACTAAAAATAGAATTCAAAATGTTATTGTAAACACGTGAAATCACAACAATGCATATTATTGGTTGATCACGCGTGCGGACAGACGGACATTGCATCACATTGCATCACAATGAGTCTAACCGAAGATGTCCTCAGCTACGCTTCGGACAAATAAATAGAAAAGACAAAAATAGTTTAAACAAAAGGAGATGCATAGTAGGTATTAAAGTAGATATAATTGGTATAATTAAATGTGTAGTAAGTATTAAAGTAAATATAATTGGTATAATTAAAAGAGATGGAAGAAGTGAACTTTTCATAGTAAAATATAGAAAGGAGAGTTGAAGAATAATAATAATTATCTGAATGTTAGTGTTCTGTAAATCTGAAGTAGTATAGCTTTTAGTTTTAATCATGTAATACTTTACATTTGGGGATGGTATCATTATATCATCTGAGTTGGGTTGAGGTATCCCCAACTACAGACTTCTAATAAACAATTAATAAACTATAATCTTGACGAAAGCTATGTCAAAATGGCGAATAATTTTAAAGTATTAATAAAATTGCGGCGGAAGCTATATCAAAATAAAAGTTAAATGTAAAAGAGGGATTGAGGTCAAATGCCCCAAGTTGTAGTAACGAATAATTAGTTTGGGGACTTGGGTGACAATGTTGAGTTATTGTGTTCCAAATTCGGCCAGAAATTATGGAGCCAAAATTATTAAAATGGTCATAATTTACTGCGCCTTCAGTTCTGAGTTTCTCATCATTTTCTCACAATTTTCAAGAAATATGCTTGCAATATACATGTTGATGCCACTGTTACATTCCAGTATTTCCAAGGCATATTCCCAAGAAAGCAAATTTTCAGAATGTTGTAAGCATCCTAAAACCAGGTCAATTAGGATGAATTTTTTGTCACCATGAAATGCCCTATCACTATAAAAAAATTTCTTGGTGATGCTCTTAGTAGCACTTTTGTATAGTTTTTTTGAAATTTTAGGTTGCTTAAATATGTTTTTTTTTATATCTGTTATCATGTCACCAAGAGTTACTAAGAAAAATAAAAGTCTAGGAAAAAATTTGATTTTTCTTTAGTATTCCTATGGGTATGTATGCATCATAAATATGGTTAACATATGGTATAACATAGTATGTATATATATGAAATAAAAAAAATAAAAGTATAAAGTCTGATTTTTCTCAGTAACTCTCAGTGACATGGTAATATCCAACTAGATGACCCTGAAATTACAAAAAAACTATAAAATTTGTCACCAGGAGTATCATCAAGATTTTTTGTTACCAAGAACTTTATATTGATAACTTTTTACTTGCAATTACTAGTTTAAGATCCCTCAACTATCCTAAAACTGCTTGAGCCATTTCTGATGGTACTATTTCATTACTCTATGTTTTTTTGCATATGTATCATAAAATCCATATAACTTACCACATTTTTTGCAAAGAACTTGCCTAGGAAAATCCAAATAGACTTTACATCCTTCTGGTTAATAGCATCTCTGATTGGACACTTCTCCAATCCTAAAAATATATGGACAATTATAAAATGCCATTGATGTATATTGATTAATATTCTCAAGGAATTATTTTCATTTTAAACTTTTTTATTGCAAATAATATACCCCTAGAATTGGTATAACTAAAAATTATCTTTGAAAAATGATTCGATCTGAACTTTCAGAGTTCTTGGATGCCTCTGCCTCATATTATTGTATGTTTAAAGTCTCTGATGTAGATATAAAATTTGTGATGATAGTGATAAGCCAAGACAATTCCTTGGAGCTGATAATGGGAATAGTATTAAAGCTATTCTTTTGGACTATAAAGGCTATTCATTACACAAATTTATTGATAGTGATGAGCCACTTCATCCTTTTATAGATTTTAATTTGTCACGAGAGATGTATGATTTCATCAAACCTAAACTAATAGGCAAAGAGATACAAGATTTACTTAATTGTACTTTTATAAAGATGTGTCATGTGATATTTCTAATAAAAATATAACTATTGCTAGTAATAGCGATGTAAAAAAAATGTCTTACCATATCTCAACTTTTGGTATGAGACTTCATACAAGTTGCAGTTTTTACTAAGCTTATTTGTAAAAACCTCCAGTATTCCTCCAGAGGAATAGTATTATCGATAATATAGCAAACAAATCTTGTGAATAGTTGAAACACCTAAGTTTGATGAGAAAACAAACTCTCATATATAAGTAAAAAAAGCAACACATCCAAAAAATGGATTTGTCTTTGACTTTATGATTTGTTCACCCAATGATGAATCACCAGTTATTAACAGTTCTCTCTTAGCCATTCTGGAAACAGAAAGTGTAAGATATACTAGCATAAGTAATGATAATATTGAAGCTAAATTCGGACTGGTAGAAATATTGCTTAAAGAAGCTAACATTGAAAAGCATCACACTTTCCATTATGTAACCAGGAACATACTAGTGATAATGCATATATTATTCGAAATAAAAAATCCTAAAGCTTTTTCTGTTATCATGCAAATCAAAACAGACAGCCTGGGACAAGAAAGCCTTTGTTAAAGCTTACTATTAGTGAGATGCCCTTAGCTAGAGAAAAAAAGCTTCCAGCCCTAATGAAATTACAACAGCATAGAATTTTGACCATTTTATGTGAAGGATCTAATTAATATATATGTATCTGGGTGAAAAATTTTTTGCAGTGAAATTTATGAAGCAATTCAGGCAGGGTATATAGCAAACATGTAGTGTATAGTTGACGCTGTATGTATTGTATGGTATGTATGGTATGTATGGTTCGATATACTAATTCAAAATTTAAACTTAGAATTATGCAAAATCATGCATATTGTGCATAAACATACTAAATAAGGCCATTTTCAAATTTTTAAATGCATTTTTACTTATAAATGTACATGTTTTACACATAATGGTATAACTATTGTACTACTTTATAACCAAAAAAAGTTTCGAAATTTTTTTTGATATGTGATAGATGTGATAATTAGAAACGAAATATAGATCATGTAATGCAATGTGATAAATAATAAATAATAAGTATAGCAAGTTATATCACATTTAATTGCATTTTTACTTATAAACATATATATTCTGTGTGTAATGATATAACTTTGTATTACCTTATAAATAAAAAGAGCAAAAACTTTTTTATAATATTACACAAAGATATAATTATTAACCATCCATACATGTATGGAATAAATCATACCATACATACCATACATACCATACAATACATACAGCGTCAACCATACACTACATGTTTGCTAGCTACCTATTCAGGCAACAGTCACCTATATTCAAATAATATCAAGATTATAGGTATTTAAAATGGAAGATACAGATGGTAGTCTCTTCTTTGATATGGTATCAAAACTAAATCTTACTAAGTATGAAGTCTGTTTTAGTTGAGTTAGGAGGTGAAACAGTGAAACTGATTAATCTAATAGAACAGGCCTAATTCTTTATCATAATATTAATTTTTTTCAAATACACCAGCACTTAATACAAAATTCTTTTATCTTTTTTTAGGATTCAAAGCTTGGCCAGCAAATGTTATTAATTCTGATATTATAAATCTTATTCTTTGGCATACAAGAATATAATCTCTGGTGAGAATAAAGAGCTTAATAAATATTTATGGTATTGGTGGGCATATTTAACACAATATCCAACAAAAAAGCCTGGAACAATTCCAGTAATACATTCTCTTCCAGTTGTGGAAAAAATATTTTAATAGATTTTATAAGTAAAAAGATTTTTGGCCTAGAACTTTTCTATGCAACTTCTGATCTTGGAAAAATATTAGGACAATTTAGTAGTTGCATTCATGCCCGAAAATTAATAGTCATGAATGAGACAGGTATATCTAGTGGAGATTGGCATAAATATAATGATCATCTTAAATCACTTATTACAAAAGACTACTTAATGATAAAGTGCAAAGGTCTTGAGCTTAAAGTAATAAATGATCATGCAGGATTTATGGTCACAAGCAATCATGACGCTCCACTTCAGTAGAAATAGAAGGTCGTTGTATTATATGCTTTGATGCATCTTCTCAATACAAGGATAATATAGCATACTTTAGGCGTTTAGGAAAAGTACTGGAGCATCCTGATGCATTAAGTGTAGTTATAACCTATTTACTTAGTCTTGATCTTTCAGATTAGACTTCACAAGAGATCCCATCCACTAAAATAAAAGTAGATATAATACATGAACAGCTTCCTAATCCTGTTCGATTTATAATTGACTATATTGCATCTTGAAGTGAGGATAAAGTAACCAAGCCAAGTTGTACAGCATTATATCAAAATTATCTTGAAGTGTGAGGAAAATGGTAAAAAGCCACTAACTAGTAAAATCACTGGTAAGAAATTCTCACAAATTGGTATTGATCGAAAACAGACTCAAGCGGGTGGTGGAAAAAAATTATCCAAAAAACTAGAGATTATTCTTTTTTATAGGTGACCACATTTTTTCTTTTCATCTTTTAAACAATGTTTTGTTGATCCAAGTGATCTTGGATACTTGACATGTATAATTTTTTTCACCAATAAATGTATGTTTTTAAAATATTGATTGAAAATTTATTTAATAATATACAGATATTGTTTAAATACAATATTAATTTAAAGGAAAATTAGAAATAGGAGTGTGCAGTTTGATTATCAATTTATTTAATATCTGAATATTTTTTTTAAAAAAATCTTATTAAAAAAATTTGCATTGGTGGAATAATTTATAGTTTATAGTGATCCTGCCTGAACAATTTTTTATTTTATACCCGTCACACTAAGTGTGACTTATGATAAAGAACATCATAATTTTTCTGATTATGGGATATTTTTATGCTGTTTTTCCCGGTGATAAACTTTTTTATAGATTTCAAATAATTTGCCCTTTATTATAGATATATAAAAATTTACATTGTTTATTCAAATGCTTTGATAATAACTTCTACTTTAATATTATTACAATTTCAAACATTATATTTCCAATAATAATTTGTGAGATTGTAGAAAAAAACCAGTAAACAAGAGAATAATAAAAGTATAAAAAAGTATAAAAAATAAATACTATAAATAATTGCACGTGATAGTAATAATGACCATAAGTCACACGCTCCTGGGTATAACAAATTTTTTTGAAAAAAAAAAAATTTTTAAAAATATATGAATAATTTATTTAATATTACTTTCCCAATTGTTCATTAAATTATCCAGCCTATTAATAAAAATTAACTAATCATTTCTTGCATTGGAATGTATTTTGATCATAATATTTTTTTTTATACGTTTTTAAAAATTTTTTTACTTAGAATATTTACGTATATTCATAAATTTGCAAGTCATTAAATTCAATTATAAAGCTCCCTGTTACGTTCAAAGTTATCTTATTTTTTTTTTTCAGGTTTACTAACGTGTATTCACTTTATTAAGCTAAAAGTAATTTAAGATATACAAAAAATACAAAGCTAAAATTGGAATATCGCCTCCCCAAATACACAAGTGGGTCATGCGAAAGTTTAAGAATAAAAATTCAAAAAGCTATATAGCTACATCCTGGCGAAGCTCGTTAGCATGGTTACTCCAGTGCTAGAATTGCATTACATTAAAATAGTTAAAGAAATTAAGAGGATTAATAAGTCCCCCCTATCTGAGCGCCACGTTAAGACTACCACTTAAACCATCCCATAACGCGGGTTTTTGTCTACAAATTAAACATTAAAATCTAACAACTAAATTAACTTTTATCTAGCCTAATCATGTGACCTACTTGTAACACCTCATGAAAAACT
>QKYT01000820.1:20666-46841 GCA_003550305.1 Glomus cerebriforme | reverse complement strand
TGGGCTTAATAATATTCATGCAAATGAGCTAATTCATCGAGATTTACATATTGGCAATATACTTCATGATAATTATTGTGCTCATATAACTGATATGGGATTATGTAAACCTGCAGATTATATTGTAACAGAAAATACAAAAATAGTACATATGGCGTTTTACCTTATATTGCTCCTGAAATTTTAAGAGGACAAAATTATACCAAAGCTGCTGATATTTATAGTTTTGGTATAATTATGTATGAANTNATTTCTNGTTTACCTCCTTATCATGATGTAAGCCATAATCAAATTTTAGCATTAAAAATTTGTCAAGGACTTAGACCAAGGTTTAATATTAAAGTACCTCAATTGATTGTGAATTTAATTAAAAGATGCTTAGATGCAAATCAATTAAATCGTCCAACAGCAAGTGAAATTCAAAATGTTTTAATTCAATGGGATTGGAATTATAAAAGTGAATTACAAAGGCAAATTGAAGAAGCAGATGAAATTAATAATAATAATTTACAAACGAGCAGTACACTTTCGACTAGTTTAGCATTATCATCATACAAAATACATTCAGAAGCTATTTATACAAGCAGACTACTTAATTTTAACAATCTTCCTGAACCAAAAAATTCAGATGATTATTATAAACAATATGATAATATTATAAGCATCGAATATTCAGGTAAATAAATTTTTATTTGTTTGGAAAATAAAATATTAAAAAACAACTAATAAATTTTATTTTATTTGATAGAAAATTTACAAATTGATATTTCTCAATTGAAAATTAACGAAAATGGTAAAGTTTTTACTAATGTATTAAACTTCGTTTATGTTTACATAATTATTTTAACGTTATACCTATTTTTTTTAGATCAAAATGATTGGATCTAAAGGCGAGGAAAAAATTTAGAAATAAAATTATGTCTTTTAATTAGTATTTTTTTTATTCGAAATTTCTCTGACATTATCAATTAGTTTTTATGGAAAATATGATTTTAAGAATAAAATTTATTTATTTATTTATGATTAGTTACCATAAATGGACTAGCAAAGATTGACAGCTGATGATTAACTAGAAATCAAATCTTTTTTTTTTTAATTATATAAATATCTACTTTTTTTCAAAATTTTATAATATTTTTTTCTAATCTAATTATTTGCAGTGTAATAATTCAAGTTGGAGAAAATTAAAATAAAATATATTTAAAATAATTCGTTCACCTTATTATGTATTATGAAATCCTAATTATTATCCTAAGTTTATTTTCTATCTTTAACAACTACTTCCTTTAAATTCCTTCTTGATTTCCTTGTACTGTATATGAGGTCTTCCTCATATCGGGCAAGGAAAATACCAGTAATACCAGTCAGTTAATTGAGTATTTTCTATCTGGCTGGTTTGGTTTCTTTTTAAATTCCTTTAAACTTCCTCTTATCTTCCTTATACTGCATATAGGGGTCTTCCACATATCAGGCAAGGAAAAACCGGTCAGATAGTCGAGTATCTCCTATCTAGCTGGTTTGGTTTAGACTCTTCATTTTCTTATATATTGTCTTGACTAATTTATTTATGAGCTCACGTACCAACACTACCAACACCCATAAAGCTTTTGAGAAAGTGAAGATTCAATGATTTTTAAAAGTGATTTTATTAAACCATGGAAGCTATTGCAAAAAAATTTAACTAGATTGATATTTAATAAGAAAGTAAAGCCACTTACTGAAGTTGGATTCTTTTTATGGACATAAGCAAAGCTCAGATGATAGGAAGAAAATATTAGCAGAAAAATAGTAAAACAAGTAATAGACATTTTTTTACAACAGAACATAGTGAATAACAAATTATTGAAGAATTCGCTGCTGTATGAGATGAGTTGGGCAAAAGAAAAGTTTACCAACTATTTCCTTACCATTGGCAATTGCTCTTTTATCAACAATACTGTAGAAAATTAAAAGGAATTGAAAGAAGAATGTGGAAATGATCGGAACAGTAGGCAGAATAAGCCAACATTCAATAAACCATCCTGCTTTCATGAATCATTATGGATGAACTGAAACAAACATAAAGGAAACAGCAAAATTTACACTAATTTTACAACTTATTCTAAAGTGAATCCAAGAAAATTTGAATTACGAACAAAAAGGAGAAATAATATTAAATTTTAAAGTAAATAATATAGTAAAGTTGATGAGTATAACAACAAAATCATAATTGATCAATTTAGAAATAGATATATGATAAATGAATACATTCTGAAACAAATAGCTATTATTTTGGGAAACATATAGTTAAAAACATTAATTTTAAGTTTATTATTTAGTAGAAGATATAAATTCAAATCCAATTTTTACAATTTTGTTTTGACTTATAAAAATAATATTTATTTTATTTCAAGTAATTTTCATCAAATTTATTATATATATTCAATCTCCATAAAAATTAATATTAATGAAATAAAAGAATACATTAATAAGATTATGTTGTATACTTCCAATATATCAAATATATATAAGTGATTTGTGTAAATAACAAATTCTATGTGGACAGCTCAATTAGTTTGAACCTATGATCCTTCATTAATATTTTTTCCATTTTATCTACTTTCTCAATCAAATAAACAATTTTTTACTATTAATTCTTGTTAAACATTTTAATCTTTTAACATTTTTTTTGAACGTGCTCATCTATTAACATCAAGTCTATTTTTTTTAAGATATTTTTAATATTGTTCCAACACCAACAACATTAACAACATTATTTTTCAAAATTTCTATTTGATTTTCATGATGAATTGGCATCAATATCATTGGAGTAGCCTGTAGCCATATATAAAAACTCATAACTATTTACAGTGTCTCTATTATTTAGAAATGAATATAATCATGAATTTAATATTAAAATTGAAATTAACCATTTCATTCAAGAAATTTTCTTTAATAATGTAATCAATTAACTTTCTCATCACATCCAATCTCTTGCATTCAAATTTATAAATCAAATACATATATATTTTTTTAATTTTGTTTTTTTACCGATCCTTAGTTTCAAATTTTTTAATAATACCTAAATTTATATATTTTTTAATTATTTCCATATTCCTTTCATTTACTTCTAAACTGATATATGTTTTTTAATAATTATTAAAGAAAGTGATTCTCGATTTTTCCAACTTATAAAAAAGGATTCTAAATCCTCTGGAAGCAATTTTGGAACTGAACAATTATATATTTTAATTCACAAAAATTTTTTGGTGAATATTTTACAATTATCTCTAATATTTCTTTTTCACTTAAATACTCTTCTCCACACCGAATTTTAATACTTTCTAAATATTGACAACTATTAAATATAGTTCTTAATGTATTCAATTCACCATTATAAATTACTATAGAAAGTTTTTTAAGATTTTTTCCATTAATTTCTAAAAATTTCATACCATATTCAGGATTTATATAATTAAAGGACATACTTAAGTACTGTAATTTAGGAAAAGTTATATAATGTAACTTTCCAAAATCATTAGTTAAATTTCCTGAAAGTTTAATTTCTTGTAAATTTAAGAATAAAGAAATGAATGATAGTGGTAAATTATTATTGTTTTCACTATAGAGATGTAATTTTGTTAATGTATTAGAGTGCTTCGTTAAAGTAGGTATGATAACTGTCCAATCACCCTCATTAGAAGCTGATAATCTTAAATTCTTTAAATTATTTTGTAAAGAAATTAATTCTTTCAACTCATTTGGAATCTTTGAAACCCTATATCTTAATTATATTAAGTGAATGTAAATTATGACTTATGTTAATAGATGGATGATAAAAAAATTCAGAAGGAAGATTTAAAATACAGTGTAATTCTGAAAGATCTGTTAAACAATCTATTGCCCTAGAAAAACAAGTAAAAGATATTTTACTTGGGTTAAATTTACAACCATTATTATATTTATAAAATTTATTATCGTAATAAGACAATTCCTTTAAGGAAGAAATTTGAGTTACTAACATTTTGATAACTTCATTTATAACCAAATAACTTTCATCTTTTTTACTTATAATAGTAATAGGAGTTTTTTCAAGGCCAATACTAATTATTTGACAAATCTCATCAATTGAAAGAACTTTGCAAAATGATGGATAATTAAATAGCGGTGGTTTGGAAGTAGGCGTTGAAATAAACACTCTATTTTTGAATAAGAGATCTTTTGATCCTTTAGGAAGACAAGCAAATAATGTACTGAGAAATGATGAAGTTACTCTCAGAAATTGTTGATAATAATTTTAGATCTATCATTCCAAATATTTCTCCAAATATTCCTCAATAGAAACTTTACAATAAAAACGATTAACTAATAATAATGAATGGAGAGTTTTTCTATCATGATCTAAATATTCAAAAATTTCATTTAAGCAGTCACCTGGAAGTTGACAAGACATTTTTTTTTATAATACTCAAAATAAAAAAAAGGATTCGTATTAATATTAAATATTAACACCATGGTGTAACAAACATTATAAATTATGAAACAGTTTTATCGCAAGCCACATATAAATATACCCTTTTTGGGTCAATCTAACTATTTTTATAACGATTACTGCTTAATTTTTATTATATTATTTTTTCGATAATCATATTGAACTTGGGAAAAAAAAAATTGAGAAAATAAAAATTTTTTATAAATGGTAATTTTGTTTTTAGTTTTTTAATTTAGAATTAGAACATTCTTTAATAATTTGACGAACTCAACAGGACTTTATTATAGTAAAAATTGGGTTTATGGTGTTAATAGGTATACAGTCGTCCCCCTATATAATCACACCCCTCGGGACTGAAAAAAAAGGTGCGATTATAAAAAACCTATATGATGTGACTATAGAGGAGATTTTTTTAATAATATTATTAGTAATTTGGGCCAAGCATAAATGTGCTTATAAGGGGGGTGTGACTAAACAGGGGGTGCCTATAGAGGGGGACGACTGTATTATTTTGGTTTTTATATTTAAATTTTTTTCAATTTTTAAAAATGAGAGAGCCCTTCTTGACGACTTGAAGTAAGAATCAAGTTAGTAGTTTTGGTGTTATAAAAAATCAATTGAATAGAGGAAATCCAAAAACAAACATAAGATCATTCTGAAAATTTCTATTTGTATATCTTTGACGAATTTGGGACTTTCCTGAAGTAAAAAAAGTCATATGGGCGGGCGGGTTATTCTAGTTTCTATTTTAATTTTTTTAGCTTTTTTATTAACTGAAAATTATTATATAAAGCTCAATCCTCAATGTTCTCACCTTTCTCACCTGAATGAAATATATTCAAAATATAAATTAATTAATTTCAAATATTCAAATCATGGATGAAAAAATACAACTTTAAAAATAAATGTTTTTAAAGATGATTGTTTTTTAAAAAAAATACAAATACATTCTGTATTAAATTTAATGCAACTTGTACCAACCTTTTGCTTTGTATAATGTGTTTAATTTGATAATTAATTATCTTTTTTTTTTTTTGGGAGAAATACAATTATGTCGCGCTTTTGGGCCAAACTTATAGTGTTGGATGTGTAGTATTCAATTATCTAAAATTCTATCAAACCCAGACTTCCGATTTCTATCTTACCTGAAGATACTGAAGAAAAACGAAAACATATTACTTGCTTATCACCGATCATGAATGTAGTGAATTATCGAATATTACAGAGAACGAACTTATCGTCTCAATATGCTGGAATGCTGGAATCCCAATAGTAAATGTGAAAGCATAGTCGAAAACTTCGTCATGTGAGATCGATCACCTGAAATGCGCAGAAGATATCGGGAAAATTCTTACCGAAGAAATAGGGGCTAATTCGTTTGTTCTATTTATTCAGCTATAGAAACGCTCTCAAAATAATTTTTTTTTGTATCCGTGCAAATGTCCTTTTCAAAAATTACCCAGGTCTTTCGTAGGATCGTTTTCCCAACTCACTTCGTTACTCCCCGAGTTCAACGCCTTCGGTCACCAAGATCTGATTTGTTTCAATTGTCCTTTTCAAGAACTTATAATACTACGTATTGGGAGTTATACGAGGAAAATGAACGTTTGAAAAGAGAACGTATTGAAATGCTTAATGGTTACAACAAATTCAAAACATTACAAAAAGAGAAACAACGTAAGAATTGATGCAGCTCATAACTTACGAAAATCGTTCTAATCGATCATTACTTCTAGAACCACCGTGGGAGCCTTCACCGAAAAAACAAAGGATCATGACGCGTATGCGAATTTTCCCCAATTTTACTTCCCTCTATCCTTACCAAGAAATTTTCATATCGGAGACTAATTCTTTTTCGATACTATCATAGAGGGAACCGCTACTCTCTTTGCAGGAAAAAGCATTCCCATTGGCTGGGACCACTTTGACGAAATTGTGAATAGAGGTTATACTTTTATTGACAAAACATCACTAATCGCTGAATTCATTGAGTGCGCTTCAGGTGTTTCTCTCGTTGTTCGGCCGAGACGATTTGGAAAAACCACAAATCTCACAATGCTCAAAAATTTTTTTTCGATCCCCATCTATCCTGACAATGAGAACTACCGTCATGAACTGTTCAGAGATACAAAAATTACGGAAAGATCATGTCTACTCGATAGTCACTTTTGCAAGTATCCGGTTATCTTCCTGTCTCTCAAGGTATGGCGTTATTTGCTTCTGTACACTACAAATCGTTTTGTTGATCTGTTTATTTTTTACATTCCTTTTCCAGGGTTTCGATGGATGTGATACTTGGCTGAAAATGAAAGCTTTTTTGTGTGCGAAGTTGGCATTACTTTATAAAGAGCACGGCTATATTAATGATATTCTTAATGATTATGGGAAATTACGATTTAATAAGATACGTTCCGGTGATTTTGAATTTGCGGTCACAATACAATCTCTTGAAGGCCTTTCTCGATACTTGAAAACCTACCACAGAAGAAAGTGTATTGTCCTGATTGACGAGTACGATCACCCCCTGGAAATTGCTTACCAATATCAATATTACGAAGAAGCTCGTGGTTTTTTTTCTTCTTTATTTGGAGCGCCGTATGACCCATGCAAATGTGACCTAAAAATAATCGGATTGACCAATGCAGGACAATGACGAAAATTTGGAGAAAGCCCTCCTCGTTGGTGTGTCTCGCATTGCTAAGTCGTCGGGACTTAACAATTTGGATGTGTTTCCAATGTATGTTGATAAATATGCAACCCAATTTGGATTTACTGAAGATGAAATTTCTATTCTTCTTCAACATTACGATAAGTTTGAACGGTTGAATGAAGTCAAAGAATGGTACGATGGATACAGGGCCGGAAATGGAATTTGTCTGTATAATCCATGGTCAATAAATCAATTTATTAACACAAATACTTTGAAGGCACACTGGGTTGACACAGGTAAGTCTTGCATTGATTAGCTTCTGTTAGAATTATCTTATAACATGGTTTCCTGCAACATAACAGGAGGTACTAAAGCGATCAAGGATTTGCTTTGGAACTCAACTGAAGTTTTTAAAAAAAATACATCAACGTTACTCAAGGGACACGCGATCAAAATAGGGATTAGGGAAGATATTGACTATAATGTGCTAATTCAAAAATCAAATGTAGACCAAGTACTTTGGACCTTACTCTACTATGCGGGTTACCTCACCAAAGATGAAAATGATAGTCTATGCATTCCAAACATGGAAGTTTCTATGGAATGGCAGGAATGGCTGACAAATTGCAATTCATTTGAACTGGATTCGATGCTAAGTTTGCTGTTGCAAGGTAAACTCTCAGAATTTAAGGAGGAATTCCCTATATTTATTATGAATGCTCTTTCCTATCATGATGTTCTGGATAATCTAGCAGAATCCAATTATCATCTCTTCATGCTTGGCATGTTTCATCAAGCATACTGTCGTGGTTATAAATTAACATCAAATAGAGAAGCTGGTGAAGGACGATTTGACTTAAAAATTGAACCAACAGAAAAAGTGAATTTTAAGATTGGAGTATATATGGAGTTTAAGGTGCTACCAAAATGCGGTAAAAATGAGAAACCTCAGAATGAGAAACTTCAGAATAATGCTAATGAAGCATTGGAACAAATAAAAAATAAGCGCTACTTTTCTGATCTTCCTGAATTTACCAAACAATGTGTTATTTGCGGAGTTGCTTTTCAGGGGAAGGATGTATGTATAATGGGTGAGGTGCTGAATCAGTGGTAGAATAAGTGGTAGAATAGTATGCAATAAAACAAAAAATGATGTTTAACTGCAGGTATTAATATAGAACCATTGCATAGTAGATATATGTATTATCAATAAATCATTCAAAACATAATTTTTTATTGTGGCGTAGGGAAATAAATTCTTTATGTGTGCCATAATAGTGGAGCTAGAGAAGAATAATGCAGCTACTACTAAACTCGAATCTGACCTTAAGGTATGATATTGTTACCACCGATTTTCGTACTACTGCGGGGTGATAACAGAAATAAAATACAAGGTTTATAACAAATATAACGATAGATAACGATAGATAGCGAAATAGAATACTATAGGGCAGTTAATATCGATGTATAACACTATGTAATAATAAATGTGTCAATAAATAAAGTATATATATAAAATAGAGCAGAATTCAATAAAATCAAACGATAAAATTAAAAAATGTATAAATTGGGCAGGGATCAACACGTTTATTATATAATCAAAAGAAATACAACGAAATAATATTGCCTCTTTCGGCGCTCTGTATTATCGGTTTATTCCTAAGACTATCTAAAAACTCTGTCTTTTCCTCCCTTTTTCTTCCCATTCTTCTTTACCCTCCCAACCTTCCCTTTATATATTGCTCAAAATCTTGGGCCGATTCGTCCTTTGGATGTTTTAACCACAAGTGTCCAGGGTACGATTCGTCTAGTGGACGATTCGTCCATCCTAAGCCACAAGCCACACGATCATCCCGATTCCCGCTATACAAAATAAACTATATAAAAATAAACTATATACTAAAAATAAAAGTAAACTAAAAATAAACTTTGTCACAATATCAGGAAAATTCTTGCTGAGATTTTGATATATCATGCACAGTAAGTACGAAACTGTATCATGTGATTATATATAACCGCAGATCTTCCCGAAAATTTTTCACCCCACGTGACCTATAATTTTGGCCTAAATTAGCCGCCCGAAATTATCGATCAAAATAATGATTTACAATCACGATCACGCGTTTTACAGTACCAATAAACAATAAAACATTTGTCTTTAGCACATTTAGCATATTAAGATATTTTTTGTCTTTATTCAAGTAAACTTAAAACAAAGAAAATAACATTTTTTTTTGTGTAATAGACTGTATTACTATATTCGTCGTTGCTTAAAGAAAGAAAACAAAATAATTGGTAAGTAATGTAATAGTTAGAATTTAGAAGTTTATAATATGCTTATTTATTTAAAAATTACTTTAAAAACCAAATTTAGTAATTTTTTGATTAAGTTGTTACACATTTTAAAAGCGTTATTCTAATTTTTTATATATTTTCTTANATTATAATGATGAATTCAACGCCCCTTGTATCTAATNATAATATTAATAATATGCAACAGTTTTGCAAAGGGTGCGAAAAAAATATCCCTTCTAACTCATTTATTGCCGTTAATGAGTTTCACGATTTTTATGATTTTTTCGCGCATAATTATAACTTGTTTGAATGTGCAATCCACGATAAAGATGAACAAGAGAATAGCGAAAATTTAGAATTTAAAGTTTCATATATTGTGGATGTTAATACTTTAAAAGGAAATCCCAAGGATTAAGCTGGCCATATTATAGAACTAATTTCTGATATTGATGAATATACTTGGATGTAAGATATTAATATTTATTTAATTTAATTTCTTATTTTAATTATAATTAATTTTAAAGATATCACGAAGTATATAATGCAAAAAAACCCAAAGCAACAACGTATCATTACTACTATTTCTCTCAAAGGGATTGTCTAGGAGAAAAAAAAAAGAAAAATCCCGATATTAATAAGCATCGTGATAGGCAATCAATGCGCCGTTTTTCTTGTAATGGTTGCGTTAAGATTACTATTTACGAAAATTCCACATTATCTAAAATAGAAATGAATCATATTTTACATTCAAGACTTACATAATGTTTGATTAAATCATTTGATAAATCCATTTGTTTATGAGTGATATGGCTATAGAAAATAAGTGTTTAATTTAATAAATTTTCTATCAATATTTTTGACATTAATTTCTATAAATAATTTCCTTATATAAGAATATAGCTATTTGTTCTGCATTTGCTTTTAGTGCAACTTTTACTTCTGGCCATTTGTCAAGATAATTTATCACTATTATAATATAGCAGTTTCCATTTTTGTTTTTAGTAAAGGACCTTAAAAGTCTATTCCAATCTAATAAAAGGTTGAATTACTGGCATAAGATGTAATGAATTATTTTTTGATAACTTTCTTCTTTATTGACAAATATCATAGAATTTAACATATTTTCTGATATTTTCATATATTTGAGGCCAAGAATATCTTTTTCTAATTTTTTCAAATATAATATCTGTTGAAAAATATGCAGCAATTAGCATTATTAAACATACTGTATAAGTGTATATAATGTAGATTCCATTTCAAATTTTCTAATAACTAATCCACCCATCACTTTTCTATCTGCACTGGCATTATTTTGATATTCAAAACTACTAACCAATGTGAATTTTCCTAAAGGGATTGCATGTACTGTACTGTCACATTGGTCACATATTTTATTTTTATTTTTATTTTTATACTAGCAAGAACTATCTACACGTACATCTATTACTATGATACATAAAAGTGTTACTTGATAAAAGATTATAATGTTAGATAAACCTCCCTAAGAGTCGCCTTGCCTAAAACTAGAAAAAGGAATTAGATTAGGCATAGCCATCTAGTATATCAGTGAACGGGTTATTTGATAATAAAATGGAAGAAGAAAAAAATTGCATCTGCAAACTATTGTTGAACCTTGTATATCTTGTTCATGTAAGTTTCCCATTCATCTTTTAAATAAAAATGACTTAAAAAATTTTCCCACATTATTTTACTAAGTCTTCCCAATACGTTGGAGCTACAGAGCATTTCTTCCAGGTTGAACCTTCACAATTACTTGCTACGAAATAAAATCGTCGAACTCTTTTTAACAAAACGGAAAAAGATCTTTGGCTAAATCCCTTATAAATATCCTTGAGGAAAGAGAAATTAAATCTATATCAAAACTACTACAATCTATATCTATAAAAAAATTTTGTTTATGATGGGTCTAAGGACCAGAGTGTAAAAAATTGCATGGTCCCAAAGAAGCCATAATTGTTTTCGGCAAAAGGTCAGGCTATTAGAAGGTAAATTTGCCGAAGAGGATGTGATATCCGTTTGTAATGATTGATCATGCTGTGGAGAGTTATATTTTTTCCATTGTTGTTTGAAGAAGAAATGTTTTTTAAATTTCTTTGTAATGTTATGCACACATGGTGGCTGTTGCAGAATTTAATCCATGTTATCTTTTTAATTTCACATGATAGAGAGAGGAAAAAATATAAAAAATATGAGGATGCTGTAGATTTTGATTTGAAACAGCATTTAAATAAGGATGAAAAGAATAAAGGTATCATTTGGTGACAAATTAAAATGTAATCTTTAATGTCTGAAATTGCAGAGTCAAAAGGTTTTGAGAAAAATTCAATAGAATCTACTAGATTAATAATATCATCAACTTGTAGTTTTTTGTCATTCATTGATGATAGGAATGTAATCAATTTGTTACGCATTGAGTGACATAACATGTAAATATTATTATATAGAGATGGACAGATAAAAAGATGGTCATTCAAAATTGTGATCATAGCGCACAGGTGGTAGGTAGATACTGAAGATGGGTAGAAACCTGGATAATTACGTAAAAGTATATTACCTGTGGATAAGTTGTGGTTAAAGGATTTTAATTTATAAGAGAGATGAGAAGTTAATTCTTGTGAAGTTATTTCCGTAATAGGGTTGAACTTCAGCCATTGTTCAGTGTAACTCCAGTCAATTGGATGAGTATGGGAAAGCTGTAAAGTGTTGATCATACATTTGTTGTTTAGCATATTATTGAAGGTTTTACCATTGAAAAGAGATTTACTCTATTTTCTGATATCTTTGTTGACCAGGCTTAAATTATTAAAATTAATGTAAGATTTTATGTGTTTGAAACAGTTGGGGTTGACCATAATACAGTTGGAAAGGGAGCATCCTTAGTTTGCAAGGTTATCTGCGATATCATTATATAAATGCTAAGTGATCTTTGACTTTGTAAAGTGATACATTAAGACGATTATCCATAATCAGTTGGTGGATTAAGAACCAGAGATGATGGTTGTTACATTTTAGTTTCTTTCTATGTGAGATAAGAGGATTTATAAATTTGGCAAAGGTAGAGATGCAGTTAGCTGAGTCCGTAAAAATTTTGATGGAACTATTGAGAGAAACAGCCAATAATGCTATAGTGATAGTGAAAGTTTTGCTTTTAGTAGCATAGAGGATGGTAGATATTGGCATCGGCCTTTAAATAAATTGTTTGGTTGAAGATTGTGAGCTTCTATCCAGCTGAAGCCTGAACTACATTGTTGATAGGTTATGAACAGAACTATCTGTAAAAAATTTAAATGAATCAAAATTATAAAAAGAAGCAATTAAAGAAATAAGATTATTCAGGATATAGCCAAAGGTCTTTTAAGGAGTTGTTAAGTAAAATGTGCACTAAAGTGGATAATTTAGGATTATTGAGAATAGCGAGGTAAGTAGATACAGTAATTGGCTACTTATTAGGACAGTGGATAGATTATCCAAGTTTGTTATGCACTATATTATTAGGTATGAAAAGTGATAAGTTTAGACGATGTTTATATAGTCTTTTAAAGGTCCTAAAAGGTGGTCTATCTGTGAGGTAGGAATATAGATACATTGTAAAATATATTCTAATTTGGGTATTATTACTCTATTTGTGATGTAAATGAGGTGATCGTATGTGATCTTTTTTCGTTTTATAATATTGGTGTTATAATTAACAATAAATTTAGCTTTCTTGAGGTTGGGAATATGTGAATTGAATGCATTAATGTAGATTCCTAGAATATGTTTTGCTTGGTATCTAGAGTTGGTAAGAGCAGGAGTAATTTGATTGTTAATATTGAAGGGTAAAGTTATTCCACAAAATTTTGGTTGATTAGTTAAAATTTCGTATTTGTCAATATTCACTTTGATTTGGGCGAAGGAGTAGAATTCATTTGCTTTAGATAGTAAAAGTTCTAATGAATCTTTGCTAGAAGTAAACCATATGGTATCATCTAAGTATCCTATTAAAGATAGGTTATAAGATAATTCTATATTATTATCCAGATTACATATTTCTTTGATGTGAGTAGACGATATGGTCAATTGTTGTAGTAAAGAGTTGATTAAAGAAAAGAGGGGATTATAGTAAATAATCCACAGAGAGGAAATATCACCACTTGGTCAATTCTTCTGAGAATATTGTATGAACTAGATAGCATTTCGTTTAAGATAATTTGGTTTAATGAAAAGGTTAATAATTAAGTTGGTAAATTTGGTTTGAATTTTTAGACATAACATGGCAAGACAGAGTAATGAAATATTAACTCTGTCGTAAGCTTTTGATAGGTCTTGTAAACCTATCCAGAGAGGTTTTTTCAATAAATGATGTAATTCTATTATATGACCTATATAAGCAATAGGTTTCAGAGTCAATTGGCCTATAAGGCCAGCTTGGTTGTTGAATTCTAAAATGTTTTTGAGGAGAGAATCCCATTGAGTTTTTCAGTAAGAATTTTATGAATAATTTACAAGTAGTCTCTAAGAGTACTATTGGTCGCATGTTATTGGTATTGTATTCAAAGGCAGTGGGCTTTGGTATTGAAAAGAGTAGAGCTTCCTGCCATTTACTGGGGTAGCATTCATGGTCTATAATAAATTGAAAGGTGTCCAACAAAAATTGTTTAGTGCAGTCATCAATATGCGTTAAATCTTCATATTTGATGTTGCTTGGGTCGGAGGCTTTGTGTAAGGACATTCAGATAGTGTTTTGTTTAGTTCTGCTAGGGATATGGGAGGATTTATCAGGTTATTAAACCAGTTATCTGAAATATTCTCTTTGGGTATATATAGATGTTGCCAGTTAGGAGGGAGGTCATCTATGGATTTATAGTGCAGAAAATTTTCATTGGATGAAGAGCCTAAATATTTGTAATGTTGTATGGCTTCGTATTCAATGATGTCTAGGTTATCTGTATTAATCAACGAAATGAAGATTTAAAATTTAATCAAGGAAGAATGATTAACTAAATCTTTCATTGTGATCATTTAGTAATCTGTTATGTTGGTCTTTTAGTAATTGGATGGTTAATTTTAAAAGGTTTTTAGTTGAAATCAGATTGGTTTTTAATATGTAAGGAGGCCAATTTGTTGTTAGGGTCAGGTTATATATAGATGTTATTATGGTTAGAGTTTCTAAAATGGTATACCAAAATGACCATTTTTGGATCAGGAATTTTTTTAATAGATTTACATTTTAAAGGTACATCTTGTACGTGTGAAATTCTAAATTTGAGGGTTATATTGGTAAGTTTGTGAATAATGTTATTGAGTTTTGAAATGTCTAAAGGTAAATCATTTTGTATTTTATTGATGATTCATTTAAAATCAGACCATCGTTGATTGACATATTTTTTCAGGTTATGGTTGAATTAATGTCTAGGGTTAAATTTTTTGTAGTATGTGCATAATTTGACCATAATTCTTTGGTCATCTTTTTGTATTTGTAGTTTGTGTTTTTTTTGTTGACATTTGAAATGATTATTATTAGGGTTGATACCTTTAAGTATTTCTGGAAAGAAGGTGTCTGTGGTAATATATATAGAAATACATTTGTGGTCAGTAGAAAAGAAGTTATTTTTAATGATATTTGATTCTGTATTGAACAGCGTGTGTTCTTTGATATCATGAGAACCAAAGATTAGGTTGATACGATGTGAAGGAGAGTATCATATCTGATTGGCCAGTTGAGATTATGGTTTTTTAGAATGTTGAAAACATTCAGTTTCCATTCTGGATTATGTGTTGGTCACATATATATATATAAGTACCTTCATCATCATGTGTTACCTAGTACATCAGGTTAGTGTACTCTAAAATTTCTTATTATCAGGTCACTTATTTTTTAATTTTAAATTTTTTTTTAAAATTTCTTTTTTTAAAAATTTATCTTTTTCTTAAAACTTTTCTAGGGTTGATACTGCTTAAGTAATTTATATTCAAAGTACAAACTAACTTTGAAATATTAATTGCATCACTGATCAGATTATTTATTGCTGTTGAGCAAGTAGATTGTTCAATATCTTTACTTGATATTTGTTATTCTTAATAAATATACAGAATCAATAAAAACAATTTTTTTTAACGATTTAAATAATTATTATTTTGAAAAATTGTGTGATTAAACAATTATATTAATGTATTATATATATATATTTCTTAAAATATAATATTTTATTTAATAAAGTACAGGAAATAGAACTTTAGATGATTTAATTACTATTTTAGATGATGATGATATTTTAGAAGATACGGAAAATAATACAATTTAAAAAAGGAAAAAAGTAAAAGAGAGATAAAATATGGGATTACTTTAATATTATAAATATTTCAAATAATAACATTTGGAAATGAAAAAAGACAAATGATATGAAATAATAGTTACTCAGTTAGCTTTAAGATACTCTAAAGTTACACACAATGTTAGAATATTTGCATGCAAAAAATGGCTTATTTAATCGAAAAAGCTTAATAATTAATATTTAATGGAAAAAAGTTTAAAAGGCTTAAATTAACAGAAAAAGGCTTTAAAGGCGGCTTATATTTAACAAAAAAAGGCTTAAAAGGCTTAGGTTTAACAAAAAGGCTTAAAAGGCTTATATTTAACAGAAAAAGGCTTATTAGTATTTTGAAAATGGCTTAGAATTTATACATCATTTATAAAAACGCTTAGTATTTTATAATTTTAAATTTATCGGTATTAATAATAATTATCTCTTTCCTCAATAAATCTTTTTTTAAGAACAAATAATAAACATAGAAAATTGTTACATGAGATATTATAAAAATTTAAAATAATTAAAAAAAAACATAAATATTTATTATACACTTATATTGGATTTGGGATTGGAATGAAATGGAATTTTAAATGGGCAGCACGTATAGCATTATACATGTGGCTAATTTTTATTATTGCAAAATATGCGATTCTCAACATAAGATCACTTATAAAAACTGGACTAGTGGCCAGGAATCAATTGATTCATTTATTTGTAGCATATGGGAAACAGCAACTGACATTTGTAAAATTGTAGAGTGGGCATTTTCGAGAACTTCTCCAATCTTGAAATCTCAGCAAGAAGCTATACTAGTAACATATATAAAGCTATTTGATTTTAAAACGTCCAGGTCAATTTTTACAAGAGGTAATAAAAAAAAATAAATAAAAAAGAATTATTACTATTACAATTAATTTCAGTATTATTTATATTTGATCAATCAAATATATTAACTAAATCAACTCAAATTAACCTGATTAACCCAATCAGTCCAATCAGCAAATTAAATCAATCAGTTTAATTAGAACAATATTATATCCACCAAGTCTATTTCTTATTAAAACAGCTTTACGACTTGAAAGAGTTAATATTAACAAAATAATGGATTGGAGTTAAACCAAATTCATTAGAGCATTTCAGCAAAGCTTTTCATTTTTTTAAAAAGAATTTTTCTATGAATTTATTATTACTTTAAAAAAAAAAGCATGAAATAGTTAATAAAAAAAGAAGACAAAACATATTGAAGAAAAATATTTGATGCAGTCTATGCAGAAAAGAATCATGCATCCTTTATTTCAATAATATTAACAATTGCATTTCTGTGTATATTAATATTTGGCTTACACATATTATGAGTCCATTTTGCAGAAAACCAAACTTATTAACAAACATTATATGCAGTTCTTTGCACAGCAAATGTAGTATCTCATCCACAATTTTATGTAAGAAAAATAAAAAAAATTGAATAAATGAAGCTAACAGAAAGGGCTATTTACTGAAAAAAATATCTGGAATATATCAGTTATTGATAACATAGATTTCAAGGAAAACTACTTTTGCATCGATTTACATTACCATTCATTAGATCAAATTAAATAATAATAATAATTTAGTTTCACTTGGAAAATCTGAGTTTACAAATAATTTGTTAAAAAGATATTCAAATAATTGGAATATTAATAATACATATGATAAAATTGCAGAAATAGAGGATGTTTTCAAATTCCACTATAAAATGTTGTTATTTTAGAACCAGGTGAAAATCCAAACTGTGATGAAATTATGCATAACGCATGTGATATGCATTACAATGATATAGGAATTTAAATAGCAATAATTTAGATATTGCCTGTGATGTGGAATTTTTAAAGACTTGTCTTAAAAAAGATATTTTTAGGTCAATGGCACACTTCAAAAGATATGTGCAATACATCAATAACAATTTTCTGAATATGGAATTTAAATTAGCTGCAAATCTTGGAGTTTGTTACCCAGATAAATTAGAAAGAGTTATTAATTACCAAGCTAAGTACTTATCAGATTCAAAATTAATTTGGATAGCTATTGGTAAGCAATATGTAAATATTTAAAATAAAACTATGGATGATATTAAAAATGAGCATAATAATATATTTAAAGTATAGTACTGCTATTTTTGTTGGCAAGATACTGGTTTGAACATAAACAAGAAATTAAAAGAGGAAATTATAAAATGCAATTTCAAAATTTGCTAGTATGTTCTCCACTTTTTCCAGTTGCTGGAAAGAGCAATTATGCAAATTCTGTAATGTATTTTTAATCATATGTTAATGATAATCCAACTTTACAAAATTGCTTGAATATGTTTGTTCTGTTAATCTTACATGACCTGGTCATTATTTTAGATTTAATGAAGCACTTGAAAGATTTGGTGTATTATTTGTTAAACAAAATATTATATGGAAAGCAAAGATTTAACACACTTCTGATCCGTATAATAATCAAATTGATGCTAGCCTCGCATGCTTCAAATGAGGATTTCCTCATGGACCATGGACAAGAAGAAACTTCTGGTGCTGCCGCGGCTCGTGTTAGAAATCTAACACGTTTGGACAAGAGTCTTACTTTGCTCCCCTTACCAAACAAATGCGAACCAAAGCTCAAAAACAAAAATTATTTGTTTAAGCTAAAAGAGATCATTTAACAATGTTATTATCGATATGTAGCTTTAGTTGGATAAGAATGAACTGTAAAATCATAGAAAGAATTTTTATGGAAACTTGCTGATGATTTAGCAATAGCATTTGATTTACCAAATCCCACAACTCATGAATTGTTAAGAAAGGATTTCAACATTTATTTACTTGTTATAGTCATGTTATTAATTGATTTAATTCAATATTGCAAGATGTTTTATATAAAAGAACTTCATACACTATTTTATAAATCATGAAAGAAAAAGAAAAAGCAATTATAATAATCCAAATCTGAAGATTCTAATTTGATACCGTGGAATATTCCACAAGAAATCATGGATCTCATCTTTGTCCAAAATTTATTTTTTATATCATGATAAAATTGGATATTATTTGAAAGATATACTTTAATAAAAAATAATTATAGTAATTTAAGTAATAGCCAATGAGAGGCGAGTTATCTGCCAGTATTTTTCTAATGAAGCCTTTACTTTTATCCCCTGAATTTCCTAAGATCTTATAAATGATATTTCTTGAGATTTACAAATTAGGATTTAAGAAAAGGATAACATTTTTAGTTATCCAAGATAACATGGCATTTGATCTCATTCTCTTGTATTCACTAGTGGAGACTCTTCTTTAAAAAGAGAATAAGACTATATGTTTGCCACAAAAAATTATCTCATTTCTAAATGAAGATTTTTTAAAACTACTGCTATGATAAAAGTAAATTGATTTATAAAAAGAAATTATTTAATTTACCTTGCTTAGCACAATACTTTCTTGGCTTTTACAAACTTTTTAAGATTTCTAGGAATATCAATTCTAAAATCTCAAAAACTTAATCAAAAATTAGGTGTGAGCTCTATATATTTATTGCATAAATGTCAAAATTGAGTATTATGTGTATATTTATCACTCTAAAATTTACTTGATCTCAAATTGTTTGAATATGACCCCTAGTACTTTATATGATGTAAAAAAAGTAATTAATAAAAGACATGAAGAGGAATTTAAATATTACATCAAAAAACAGTTGGACTTTCTCATTTATCATATAAATTTTTTTCTAATATTGATACAATTCTTAATCACTTTTTAACACCTCTTGTATTATCATAGCAAAGATCTTGTTCTATGCACTCACCAATATATACCTTCATCCTTTATCCAATTTATTCAAATCTTGTTACCACTCTCACAAATTACACTTATCTCACTTTCTGGATTTTTTCCACTACCTATCCTTGGATATAAAATTTCTCACCTGGTGTAAACACTGCGATCTTTTCAAAGACTGGGAACTTTGCATAAATCACACTGTGAGATTTGGAAACTACAACAAGATGGTAGAATAGATGAACATAACAAAAGACAACATATGATGTCCCTTCTTACTCATAACATTTCTGACAAAAGAAAAAATGATACTTCAAAAACAAGAAATCTAACTGCAACAATAAAACCACAGTAAAAAGAAAATGCATCCAGTCACAAACTCTTACTTCATCAAGTGATGTCACTGCCTCAAGTTCTGCACCCAATATTAATATTAATTCGTCATTATTCCCAATAATTTTTGGTTATTGTGGTCATCTTCTAATTTTTTACACTCTGGTTATAGACTTTACATAGAAATTTTTATGATTTTTCACAATCTGTTTTGACTTTAGATTATAATTTTGACTTTGTTTCTTTATTTTCTTTAAATTTTTTTTCTTCTAATTTCTCTTTTGATTCTTTGCAAGATGGCCATGCCTAATCTGAACGTTTAACTATATAATATATTAAAAATTTACTTATTCGATTTGGTAAATACTTATTTATAGCGTTTCTTGTTATGGCTCATAATTGGGGATGACTAATATGGTTAAATGTATATTAAAAATGATCATAGTACATCGTGAAGTATTTACAATGTTTGCGCGAGGTAATAATGATTCGCTGGGCTTAGTTTTAAATTCCACAAGCTACATTCATAATATTACCCTTTTACAACATAATTTTATTTCTTTATTTCATATTACTAAATCAGACCCTTTGATCATACTTTTAAGTAATACAAAAATCGAATAAATTTTGTAATTTTGAACCTAAACTAATAAATTAACTTTCTAACAATATGATTTAATATTTTTATTAATTATGAAACTAAAGAATACATATACTTAAAATAAAAACCATTTGTATAATATCGATATAAAGCTATGGTAGGATTAAATTTGAAGAGTATTAATGAATATTACAATATAGCACATGATCAAATTTTTTTCACACAAACTATGAATGATCTTTAAAATTCTTGTCCTCGAATTTACAAACAGAAACAAAAGATAAATATATAAGATTTTTCTTTTAGTATTTAAAATATATTTTTTAATACTTGTCTAATAATAATTCTTAATTTCAAATTTTTTAATAATACCTAAATTTTTATATTTTTCAATTATTTTCATGTTTTCTTCATTTTCTTCTAAACTAATACAACTATATTTATTAATAATTATTAAAGTAAGTAATTCTCGATTATTCCAATTTATAAAAAAGGATTCTAAATCCTCTAAAAGCAATTCTGAATTTGAACAATTGTAAATTTTTAATTTACAAAAATTTTTTGGTGAATGTTTTGCAATAGTTTCTAATATTTCTTTTTCTTTTAACCAGTATGTTCCACACCAAATTTTAATATTTTTTAAATATTGACAACTATTAAATATAATTTTTAATGTATCCAATTCAATATTACACATTATAGAAAGTTTTTTAAGGTTTGGACAAAATTTAGCTATAGATAAATTTAAAGAATAATTAACTTCCTTTACATAAAATTTTTTAAGATTTTTTCCATTATTTTCTAAAAATTTTATAATATATTCAGGTTTTGTACAACTATAAGGAATACTTAAGTATTGTAATTTGGGAAAAGTTACATCTTTTAACTTTTCAAAATCTCTAAATTGAATTCTTTCAATAAAGATTGGTGAACCAGATGAAAATTTGATTTCTTGTAAATTTAAAAATGAAGCAATAAATGATACTGATAAATTATTAATACAATAACAATTAAGATGTAATTTTGTTAATGTATTAGAGTGCTTCGTTAAAGTTTGTGTAATTTCTGTCCAATTTTCCTCATAATAAGCTGATAATTTTATATCCTTTAAATTATTTTGTAATGAAATTAATTCTTTCAATTCATCCGGAAATTTTGAATTCTCAGTATACTTATAATTCATATCTATAGTAAGTGAATGTAAATTATGGCATTTTTTGGACAAATGATAAAAAAATTCAGAAGGAACACTTAAACTACAATGCAATTCTGAAAGATCTGATAAATAATCAATTGCCTCAGAAAAATAAGTTGATATTTCATTTGGAGTTATCAAATATGCATAATCATTAAAGGTCAATTTTTTTAAGGAAGAAATTTGAATTATAAACATTTTGATAATTTCATTTATAACTAAAAAATTTCTATCTTTTAAACTTAGTGAAGTAATAGGAGTTTCTTTAAGTCCATTATTAATTGTTAGACAAATATTGTCGATTGAAAGAACTTTGCAAAATGATGGATAATTAAACAGTGGTGATTTAGAAGTAGGTGCCGAAATAAAAATTTCTTTTTTAAATAAAAATTCTTTTGATTCATTTGGAAGACAAGCAACTAATGTACTAAGAATTGATGAAGTTACTCTCAGATTTTGTTTGCAATTGATTCTATTAATCCAAATATTCTTCCAAATATTTTCCCATAAAATTCTAACAGAAACTTTGCAAGAAAAACGATTAACAAATAATAATGAATGTAAAGTTTTTTTATCACTTAAATATTCAAAAATTTCATTTAAGCAGTCAGCTGGAAGTTGACAAGACATTTTTTTTTTTTTTGACATTTCAAAAAAAAAAAAATCGTATTAAATATTAAACATTAACGTCATAGTGTAACAAATATTGTCATTTGGTCATTTCAGTAATTCAATCATTTGGCTTATCATTCAAATCAGAAAACGCAATTATGAGGAATTATTGAGAAAATATGATAATTATTGAGAAATCATATAATTATTGATAATTATTGAGAAATATGAGATATAATGACGTAATTCGGGCCAAATTCGTAGTGCTGCTCGAGAGCGTAGAGTATAACCTTTTATAATTTAGAAATTTTCATGTGAAAATATTTGTAACACTATTCATATATTCATACGTAAATCTTTCTTGATTTTGAAAGTTACGCTAAATGTTGTACATAATTTCATTTTTAGCTTTTCAAATATTTTGACACTAAAAAATTTTTTTAATAAAATTATTAAACTTTTAAATTATTTTATTACTAATTTTGTAACGTTATGGAACAAAAATATCTCAATGACGATGTATTTGAACAAATAAAAGATTTTGACATTTTGAATTTAATTGAAGAACAAGAATCATTAATTGATAAACTGATATTAGATAAAGAATTAAAAGAACGTTATAAAGAATATGGTTTATGTAAAGAATGCAAACAACCAAATATTTGTGATGATTGGTGTCAACCATGTAAAGCTAAACATTTTAAACAAAATTTCATAAATTGGACCAGTGGAAATTCTGATATTGATAAATTAATTCAAGAATCTCAACTTAATGCAAAGAACAGAAATGAAAAATTAGAATGGATTGAATATGATAGATTAAAAAATATTGAATATATTACAAAGGGAGGGTTTGGTAAAATATATAAAGCAAATTCGAAGAAAGACTATACTGTTGCTCTAAAAAGTTTAAATAATTCAAAAGATAATACATTGGAATTTTTAAATGAGGTAATATTTTAATGCATAATTTTAATCAATATTTCAAATGTAACCTAATTTTTTACTTTATATTATTATTAGATAAGTTTATACTTGAAAATGAATAATTATGGTAATATTATTACATTATATGGTATTACTAAGGATCCTAAAACTGGTGATTTTATGATGGTAATGGAATTTGCAGAAAATTATAACTTAAGACAAAGATTAAATAGAGATTTCAATTCAATGATCTGGTATAATAAACTTTACATTCTAACTTGTATTGTATGGGGTCTTAGATGTATTTCATAAAGAAGGATTAATTCATCAGGATTTTCATAGTGGTAATATATTAGATTGTACTTTTGACCAAATGAGTATTACTAATTTAGGGTTATGTAAACCAGTAAATGAAAAAAATGATAAAGTTTATGGAGTAATGCCATATGTAGCTCCTGAAGATTTAAGAGGAAAACAATATACACAAGGAAGTGATGTTTATAGCTTTGGAATTATTATATATGAAGTAATTAATGGATTACCTCCTTATTATGATATGGCTCATAATGAGTTTTTAGCAATAAAAATCTGCAAGGGACTTAGACCAAGTTTTAATATTAAGGTACCTCAATTATTAATAGATATATTTAAGCAATGCGTAGATGT
This sequence comes from Glomus cerebriforme, assembly GCA_003550305.1. Lineage (NCBI taxonomy): Eukaryota > Fungi > Glomeromycota > Glomeromycetes > Glomerales > Glomeraceae > Glomus > Glomus cerebriforme. The sequence goes on along the minus strand of QKYT01000820.1, from coordinate 22,986 downwards.
GGATCCATTAAAAAGACCATAGTTTTAATCAATGGCGGGAGAATTTTTGTATAGAGGATAGTGAACTTTATAAACAAATTAAGGAAACAGATGAATTTAATAAAGTACAGTTATCTTCTACAAAATCAGTTAATATTGAACTTACATATACTACGCATCCTCAAGCTATTTATACAAGTAGACTTTTGAATTTTAATAATTTACACAAACCGAAAAATGCAGATGACAAGGAAGAATATTCAGGTAATTAAAACTATTTAATACAATAATTAGTTTGTTAAATTAAGTAATATTGTTTTTTTATTTTATAGAATCTTTAAAAATTGATTTTACTAAACTTTAATATTAATCCTCAAGGTAAATTATAAATGATATTAAATTACTAATATGATTTAAACTTTTTATTTTTCTTTATTACATAACAACAACAGTTGAAATCATTTTTATACTACAAAATTTGATTTTATTTTTCGTTAAAGCAAAATAATTAAATGTTGTTTGTTATCATTATTTTTTCCCTTTTTTTTTATTGAATATTTTTATATTGTTTAAAAATTCTTTATAAATACTAAATTTATAATTAAGTAAAATACTTTAAAATATATTTTTTTTATTTTCAAACACTTTTCTTCTTATTGAAAGTAAAAGTAACGAAGGATAAATGATAATATTAAATGTAGATAATATCATGCATAAAATAATGATATAAACTTAAAGTGAACGTGGTTGAAAATTATTTTGTAGCTTTATGGATAATTGCAGCTTAATTTACAATAATTTGTTATTTAATTCGGCTTACATGTACAGTGGGTTACAAAAAGTGACCAACCGCCTAAAAATTAAATAAATTCAGACTTTTTAACAATAATTTTACATTTATTTTAAAGTTAAAATATAAAAAACTATTTTAAGACATTTTTTTCACCTAATTAATACTAAAATTATATATAAATATTTAATTTTAAAGGCAAAAAAATTTTCGCCTTCTTAATCAGAACAGTTATAGTAAAATAAATACCAAAATTCGATTCTTTGACTTAAGAATAGCTTATGGTTCAAAAATCAGAAAGATTGGATCAGTCGTTATTGAGAAATCCACTTTTAAAAATAATTAAAATTTGTAAAAATTATGATTTACATATGAAACGATTTATTAACGATAATGGAATTTCTAGTATAGAATAGAAAAAAAAAAATCTTTGTTATAAAGAGTGGTAGAAAAATTTAAAATATCTAGTTTTATTGGTTGAATATGGATATATCAAATTAAATTTTATGGTATTGATAAAAAATTTTCGGCATTTGTGATCATTTTATCATTTAAATGATTTAAACTATTTTTTAACTGGCTGATATCTTGTCATGCGATTATAACTGAAAAATAACAAGCAAAATAAGGCAAATATAAGGCAGGCCAGAGGCCAACATTGCATTAAAGTGACTTAGGTCATGACAGATCAGAGTGTTGTTTTTTCCACCATGGCATCAAATACAAATTTAAATAAATTCACATCTATAAAAGCCAATATATTTTAATTCGCAATTCGTAAGAAATAAAAAGATCTACATTAGTGATCAGTGGGGCAATTTTATAATTAAATTTATTAGTACCCATAATCTGGAGCCGTCAGGCAAATATTGGCATATTTTAATAATTGTTTTGGACCTTTAAAAATAATAGATTAATTTATGACTTTCTGGTTACCTTACATAAAAAAAATCATAAGAATATCTTCGAAATTGCAAATTCTAAATAAGTACTAAAATTATGCAATTAGACATTTTCGTTAAATTTACTATTAAAATTGACAGTTGGGGATTATGGATATGGTAGGTAATAAGGTATGCTATATTTTTTTGCCCATTTTTTGTAATTAATTTAGCCAAATTATTTGTAATACTAATTAAAATTATCATAATGCAGGTCAGAGGTGTTTTGCTTAATTCAGCAATATATAGATTATAGCTAAAATGCCCACTAATCACTAATGTCGATCTTTACATTTCTCGTGAATTGTGAATTAATTTATTAATCGTATGTAACCAAATTATGCAAATGAAAAATTAACTTTAAATGAAGAAAAGTAATTCTAATAATAATAACAGATAAGAAATATGTTTTCTATTCCAGGCTTCAACCAAAAATGTCACTTCGTTCAAGAAACAAATACACTTGTCACATCAGATTCTGAGTGGAATATAAAAAATTTTGATTGTATAAATGTCATTTTTAATTATATAAATTTAAATCATCTTTTTATTGTCTTTTTCAAATAATAATAATAATATAAAATATTGAGCAGATGAATATAGCTATAGA
>QKYT01000082.1:259364-284409 GCA_003550305.1 Glomus cerebriforme | reverse complement strand
ATTTTTCTTTATTTTTAATTAAGTTATAAGGTGGTAAAAAATGTTAAAAAATATACAAAATTTTTATAAATTTTTGTTAAATATTTATATCACGTGATATGGTGAAATTAACCTCCGGTGAATTATTTAAAAATTCACCCCCTGGTTAATTATTTTTTAAATTAACCTCCAGTGAAATTCACCTCTGGTGAGCGTTAAAATCATCCAAATATAAAATACAAATATTTATTATTAATTATAATCACATTTGAAGCAAATTTAAATATTAAATTATTTTTTTAAATAATGGTTCATTAAAATAATCTGCCATAAAAAACTTCATTTCAAAAAAAGTTTTTTGTATAATACTGCTTTAAAATATTTTTTTTTTTATAAATATCTGGATAATATTCAGATTTTATTAAAATATCCAGACAAATTATAAATCTGAATAATATCTGAATATTATCTGGATAAATTAGACAGATATTCAGATTGAACGGATAAATGTAAATCAGATATTTAAATAATCAGATCCAAACTCTGTCAAATTTTACTACTTATAATTTAAACTCTGATATAATAGGTGATATATTATTAATTAAATACTAAAAACTTTTTTTTCTATTATTTTAATTATATTATAATTATTTTTATTAGTAGTTTAATAGATAGTTATAAATGCTAATATTTTTTTACTTTTCTCTTTTTTTTTTTATTATTTATAAATATTATTTTTTTTTTTTTTTTTTAAACCATTTATTAAACAAAATAAAAAAAAAGCATTTTTATAATAAAATCTTATATATAATTTCATAAATTAACTAAAATTTTTTTGATAAATCAATAAATATAAAATTATGTAAAATTAACTTCTGTATTAAATTAGTCTTATTATTATTATTATTTTATTATTTTATTTTAATTAATTATAATATTATTTTTAGGATTTAGTAATTTATCACTATGGTGATGCATCACCAACTGGTCAAAAACTGATAAATCTTACAGATATCTTATAAATATCAGGTATCCAAAATGCAGAAAATCTGCTATATATCGGGTATCGGGTATCCAATATGTATACTATAGAATTAAAAATACAATTTATTAATTATCTTACTATTCAGTAATCATAAAAAGATGAAATATAGCTCATTCAATTCGCCTCACTGAGACGTATTGAATGGTACTAATTTCACATTTCTAAGGTATAATAAATGCTGAGATATTTGATAAATTGTAAAAAAAAAATAAAAAATACCAATTTGTCAAATATCTTGACATCTATCATACCTAAAGTTGCCTGCCTAAACCTCTTTAAAATCCTATGATTGGTTTCGTCAAAATTTTACTATAGATTTATTATAGTTTTGGCAGAGTTTTGGCAGCTTCGGCAATTATAATAAGTTTCGGCAGTTTCACTTTTCTCCAAAGTTTTGCCAGTTTTTTAATATAACTTTAATATAGTTTCAGCAGAATTTTGCTTTTTGCTAAAATGCCATATTGCTTAAACCCCTAGGTTTCAGCAAGCAACCTTAATCATACTTAGAAATGCAAAATTAGTATTATTCAATATACCTCAGTAAGATGAATCAAATAACCTATATTTTGTCATTTTATGATCACTAGATAGTAAGATAATTAATAAATTGTATTTTTTAATTCTATAGTATACATATTGGGTACCTAATATATAGCAGATTTTTTGCATTTTGGGTACCCTATTTATAAGTTATCTGTAAAATATCTGTAAGATAGATAAGTTTTTGACCAGTGGTCAGTATTATATAATTTCATAATTCCAGTTAGAATTAAATGATCTGCAATAAAATTGCCTTTTTAAAAATTTTGTATAATCCAAAATTTTAATTTTCAAAAGAAATAAAATTGACTTTTATGAATTTACCTAAGATTTGAATAAGAAAATTTTGGCTAGCATTATAAATAATGAATAACATGTGATAAATAGTATTTATTATACTGAAAAAATTCTAAGTTCCTAAAAAATAGAAAACTACGGTATGATATAAGGATAACAAATTATTATATAGTATAAGTTATGTAAGGAATAGTAATGCATTGCCATGATGATAAATTACTTTTTTTTATTTTTATTTTCTTTTAAATCAAAAATATAATAATTATTTGGAAATTGCTAAACATTACCTGGATAATTATCGCCTAGGTTTTTGATCACGTGGTAGATTTAATATTTTTGATTAGTTACATGATCACGTCATGTTTATTTGTATACAGTTGTCTCCCTCTATAGGCACCCCCTGTTTAGTCACACCTCCCTTATAAGCACATTTATGCTTGGCCCAAGTTACTAATAATATTATTAAAAAAACCTCCTCTATAATCACATCATATAGGTTTTTTATAATCACACCTTTTTTTTCAGTTCTGAGGGGTGTGATTATATAGGGGGACGACTGTATCATCGAATCTTGTTTTCAATATAGGTTAGATTCATTTTCTCAGTTTTTTTTTCTTTTATTTTTATTTCTAACTTATATTCTTACACTTTATTTCTTACTAACTCTATTTTATTATTTTTAGGTCCGTTAGTCCTTCCAGTTTTGCAATTAAAGTTTAGTTATTTTTCACTTTATGTTTCATTTCTTATTCTTTTTTTTATTTTTTTTTATTTGTTTTTATTATTTCTGTTTCATATTTTATATTTCATTTTTCATTATTTTTATTTTATTTTTTTTAAGATATGTTTTTTATTTTTTATTTATTTTTTTTTATTGTTTTTATCTTATATTTTACACTGGTCAAAAACTGATCTATCTTCTTATAAATATCGGGTACCCAAAATGCAGAAAATCTGCTATATATCAGGTACCCAATATGTATACTATAGAATTAAAAAACACAATTTATTAATTATCTCTCTATCCAGTGATCATAAAATTATGAAATATAGCTCATTCGATTCGCCTCACTGAAACGTATCAAATCATACTAATTTCGCATTTCTAGGTATGATAGATGCTAAGATATTTGATAAATCATAAAAAAAATAAACAAAAAATGCAATATCTCGATATCTATCATATCTAGAAATGTGAAATTAGTACTATTCGATACGTCTTAGTGAGACGAATCGAATGAGCTATATTTCATCTTTTTATGATCACTGGATAGTGAGATAATTAATAAATTGTATTTTTTAATTCTATAGTATACATATTGGGTACCTAATGTATAGCAGATTTTCTGCATTTTGGGTACCCGATATTTATAAAATATCTGTAAGATAGATCAGTTTTTGACTAGTGTCATTTCTTACTAACTTTATTTTTTTTTACTTTATGATTTTATTTTTACTTGATTTCCTATCATTATCTTTTGCTATTTAATTTCCTATCATGATCATTTTTTTATTTTTTGTTTCTTATTATTTTTCACCTCTATTACTTCTCATTATTCCATCCTTTTGTCTTTCATTATTTTCTATTACATCTTTTTATTTTTCATTATCCCTTTTTCTCTTCTATTTACTTCCCATCATTCCTTTTCGTCTCTTATTACTTCTTTTTGTTTTCTATTACTTCTTTTTATCTCCTATCATTTCTTTTCATATCCCATCATTCCTTTCCGTCTTTTATCACTCCTCTTTGTTTCTCATCACTTCTTTTCATTTCCCATCACTTCTCTTTATCTTCCTATCAATTCTTTTTATCTCCTATTACTCCTTTTCATCTCTCATCACTTCTTTTCATCTTTCATCACTTCTCAAGTTCCTATTACTCCTTTTTACTCCCTTTCATCTACTATTACTTTCCATTACTTCATTGTTATTTTATTTTTTTATTAGCATCTTTCTTTTTGATCATTATAATTTACTTATCTTTTTTATTTATTGTTATTGTTTCTTTTATTTGTATCACTTTATTAAAAATAAATAAAATTGTAAATGTATGATTTTTAAATTTTAAAAAATTTTATTATATAAGAATTATTTTGAATAAATATGTTTGCAAAAAAAAAAATTTTTTTAAAATCTTTTGTGATAAAATTTAAGTTTAAAAATTAACCAAATTAAAAAAATCAGCATATATAGTCGTTACCCTCTATAGACACCCCCTGTTTAGTCACACCTCCCTTATAAGCACATTTATGCTTGGCCCAAGTTACTAATAATATTATTAAAAAAACCTCCTTTATAGTCACATCATATAGGTTTTTTATAATCACACCTTTTTTTTAGTTCCGAAAGGTGTGATTATATAGGGAGACGACTGTACATTATATGACATATTTGAAAAAAAATCCAGGCAATGATCATTCAGGCAACAATCACCTAGGAGATAATCACTCAGGTGACATTTAGTAATTTTCTAATTATTTTATAAATAAATAATACTAGATTAATAATAATATTTTTAATTATTTGTCAAATTGATAATAGAAGTAAAATTAAACTAAAAAAAAATATAATATTAATTATAAAAGACAAAAATTAATGTAATTAAATTTTGAATAATTTTTAGACTTATAAATAAAAAATTATATTGATAATTAATTGATTATAATTATTTATAAGTAAAGTGAATATTATTACTAATTAGTTATAAAAATATTATGATACATAATTACTAATATAAAATATATAAATATTATCATTTTTTTAGTTATTAAATATTGCATTAAATTTATATTTAATATTAAAAAATTAATGAAAATATTAATTAAAATATAATTAGTATAGAATTTAATAAAAAAGTTTTTTAAAAAAAAGTAAAAAAAAAAACTATATATACAAAATTAAATTAATAAATTAACAAAATAATTTGTATTTATTATTTATGTAGATCTTATTAAAAAATAGTAATATTATAATAAAATTTGAATTTTTTATAAAAAAATTATTATTAAATAAAGAAAAACAAAAAGTAGTTATATATAATAATGTAAATATTTATAATTATATTATATAAAATGCAATTTAAATTAATATACTTATAAAAAAAATAATGATTAAAATAAAGTTTTAATTTTAATTTTTTTAATTTAAAACTGATTTATTTTTATGTAAGGGTGTGATATCATTATTTATCACCTTCAATTTGTCATCCCTCCATATCATATCCTCCAATTTTTAGAGACATAATTTTTTCAAGATATGAAATCCTATTTGTCACATGTTAATCGTCACATTCCTTAATTTTGCCAAAAATTTTAATTCCAGCCAGAATTTCTATTTTTAAACATTTGAGTAACGTTATATAAACCAAAAAAGCAATTTTGTTTCTCTCCAAAATTGAAATTTAGATTACATAAGACTTCCAAAAAAGGGGTACGTCTAAAGCAGAGCAGAATCACGTGATTTTTATAAAATTTTTGGCTGGAATTATGGCATTAAGAAATTATACATATGGCAAATAATAGGTGATAAATAGGATTTTACCTATTAAAAAAATTCTGTCCTTTAGAATACTTAAGAAAAATGGAAAATGAAGGTATGATGCGAGGATGACAGATATTCACTATGATCACGTGATTCTACTCCGCTTTAGACATTTCCCTTTTTTGGGGTACGTCTAAAGCGGAGCAGAATCACGTGATTTTCGTAAAATTTTTGGTCAGAATTATGGCATTAAGAAATTATGCATGTGACAAATAACAGGTGATAAATAGGATTTCACCTATCGAAAAAATTCTAAGTCCCTAGAATACTTAGAAAAAATGGAAAATGAAGGTGTGACGCAGGGGTGACAGATATTCACTATGATCACGTGATTCTGCTCCGCTTTAGACGTCCCCCAAAAAAGGAAAATTTCTTAATTTTGGCTGGAATTACCAAATTAGGAAAATTCCCGAAATGTTCACCACCATATTAATTTACTTTATACTTTTTTTATAAATTTTACAGAAATTATTATTTTTTTTTAAGATATTATTTAATTTTAAATTTTTACTTTTAAATTTTAAAAATTAATCCTTTAATAAAAGTGATTTCTTAATAGTATATACCATTATACCATATATTATAAATTATGATATCTTGCAAATTTTGAAAAATTAATCTTGTATCATTAACTTATATTATAATTAGAAAAATATTTATATGTAATTTCTAAGTAAAATTAAATACTTAAAATAATAACATTAATAGAAAATGGACCTTTTTTTCACACAAAAGAGAGGAGAGATACTGTGCATAGGAAGGTATTACCCACAATATATAGTAATTAGAAAATATAATGTTTAAACTATTTGAAAAAATTTTTTTATTAGAGTAGCATTATTTTTTTTACAAAATTAAATGAACCCCAAAATTTTAGTCTACAATATGTTTCCATTTAAAGGATAAGTTATAATAAACTTTTATATAGTATATTGAATATTATTAAAGATAGGTTATTACATTATAATATATAAATAGAATAATTTATTTTATTTTATGAATTATATTCAAATAATAATAATGAAAAAAAAGCTTATTAAAAAGATTTTTATTTGTATAGTTATCCTCAACTTAATTTGATATTGTCCGTATCTGTATCAATTCCGAAAAGGTGAAAATTTAAGTATTACCGCCCCTTGCAAGTGTAACGTTAAGATTATTTCAATTTTATATGATAAAAAAATGAATTAAATAAATTCGATCTTAAGAAGATTCTACTATTGAAGTAAATATTGTTTGTTTGTCTTATCAAATGATTAAATTCACGTGATTTATTTTTCAAATAAAGCAGTAAAATAGTACTTTAGCTTTTCTTCATTCGCTTTCACTCTCTTTCATAAGACTACAATTTCTCGGCAGTAAACGACTGCTATTGCCATTTCGTGGTTTTTTGTCGTGAAAACCAAATGTTCTTTCCTTAATTTCTGAACCTGGTTGTGACACACCCTTTATATTCACATATATTGGAACTGAAAAAAAAAATTAACGACCGACTTTCAGAAAGATAAATATTCTTAAACACAACCATGTCGAGCGAAACGAATAACAACATGACTGCTGCAGGGTCTTCCTCCGTTGTGCCTGAAATGTTATCTAATACTTCTGTTACTGCTTTCTCAGATAACAACATAGCGCAGGAAGATACTGTTGAAAAACAAGCCCGTAGAAAGCAAAACAGACAAAGCTGGAAAGTCCCATCTAAAAGCGACAGTAAAGAATCTAAAGGAAACAAAACCGCTGTCGCTATAGAAGACGCTAACGGTAACGAAAATGGCGATGAAAGGAAGAAAAAAGAAAAAAAATCGAGTAAAAACCGTACTGATGGAAACGATCAGCCTATAGTAGACTTAACTGATAATAAGCAATCTCAACACCAACGTAGAAAGTCAACAGCTAATACACCTGATATTCCAAATAAAAATAAAAATACTAACAACAACCATCCCAACAAAACATCTCATCGTCGTGGTACATCTATGGCTAATGTTGGTGAACTCCAAAGTGCTTCGTCAAAAAATGCAGGAAAATCTAAAGGTAGTAAAGATGACTCCGAAAATAAGTCTGAAGCCCTTGAATCTCTACAACAAATTATCGCTAGTCTCAAGAGTCTGCCGGCCGTTCCTCCTAAATCTCAAAAATTAGATAAAAAGGATGTAGAAGAGGTCCAAACTGAGCCTACTTCAAAACATAGACGAGTTGAATCAAGCATCATTGGTTCAGGAAAACGTCCTTCCGCTGCAAAACAACACAAGAAACATACATCCGTTTCATTTTCTTTTCCTTTGACGTCTTCAGCGGTTACTAGTTCATTAAAGGGCATTCCTGACTCGGAAGATGGTAAACCTATGGACATTGAAAATGCTCTACAAGATACTATTTCTTCATTGAGACGTATGAGTTTAGACAAAGGCAAAGCTCAGAAGGAAAAGGAAGTTGATAAAAAGAAAGAAGACTATGAAGATGGAGAGACTGAAGAAGAAAAGAAAGCTCGACGTAAAAAGAACCAGAACAATCGTAAATCTATTAATTTGGATGAAATTACACAGTCTAGTGATAGAAAGCAAGAATTAGATTCACCGAAATCTCCCTTTGATTTCAAGAAAAATGAAGAGCAACAACCACAGTCGGCTGCTAAAAAATCTCATCGTCGCCACCAATCACTTGGACACACATTATCTCCTGCATCAACTTCTGCAGCTATTGTAAAAGCTAACGTTCCGACGCATACTCGGCGACACAGTGTTGCTCTTAATGGTAGCAAAGATGTTCTGAAGGAACTCGAGAAAAATCAAGGCAGACCATCTGGAACGGATGCTAAAGGTGCTCATCGTCGTAGTAATTCTAGAAATTTTGACAGTAACTGGCGATCAAGTAAGTGTTATGATAAATAGTTATTTGGTTGGATTTGATGAAAAAAAATATGAGAATTAGTTTATAAATAATTAGTCAATCCCTCGACACAATACGAGTGGTGAAAATAATGAATGTAAATGCAAACTTTATTCTTCCAATAATACTCAGCCGCCTCACCCCTTTCTGCCTTAGCTCAACCTTTCCAACCATTTCCGCTTCCTAAATTCGGCATTATTCAAAAGAAACAGCAAAATCAACAGAATCCAAACAACCAACAACAAAGAAAATCCCTTTTTGCTCCTTATCTCCCTCAAGTTTCTCTTCCTCCGCTTCTCAAACAAGGCGAACTTGTATCTGGTGTTTTACGTATCAATAAGCGTAATCGGTCTGACGCCTATGTAACTACTGAATCACTTGACGCTGATATCTATATATGTGGTTCCAAAGATAGGAACCGAGCTCTTGAAGGAGATGTAGTTGCTGTTGAATTATTAGATCCAGAGAAAGTTTGGCAAACAAAAAAAGAAAAAGAAGAGAAGAAGAGAAAAAAGGAAGAAAGTGCCGGCATTGACAAGAAAAAAGTTGATAAAAAGAAAGATGATGTAGAAGTAGAAGGACAAGGCTTGTTACTCTTCGAGGACGATGACATAGTTACAGACGAACACAGACCAAAATATTGTGGTCACGTCGTAGCTGTTATGGAACGAATGCCTGGACAACTTTTTTCTGGGTATGTAATAACATAATTTTATTAGACAGCATAATCCTAATGACTGACATGAAATTTTTATTTGAACATCAAATATCATAATATAAAAATTGTGACAAAATAGGACGCTTGCACTCCTTAGACCTTCTTCTACTGCAACCAAAGAAAGAGAAGCTGCTGAAAAGGCTCGTCGCGAAGCAGAAGAGCGAGCTGCTGGTATTGAACCAAAAGTTGATGAGTCGAAAGATGATAAGAGAGATGAAAAGAATGAACGTCCAAAAATCGTTTGGTTTAAACCGGTATGTTTTAAATTATTATCTTAGAAATTTGATTTAGATATTTTAATCTAATATTTATTACGTTATAGACCGATAAACGTGTTCCTTTAATTGCTATTCCTACTGAGCAAGCCCCACACGATTTTGTTGAAAATCACCAGTCGTATGCTCAGCAATTATTTGTTGTAAGTAATGACTAGATTAAGAAAAATTTTTTTTTTCATTAAAACAATAATCTTTTTTCAATATTATTTTTTAATACTTGAATGTTTTAAATACCTATTTTTCTTATTTCCATCCATATGTTCCTAAATTAGGCATGCATTAAACGCTGGCCTATCACTTCCCTTCATCCGTTTGGCACTTTAGTTACTCAAATTGGTGAGATCGGTGGTATAGATGTTGAAACCGAAGCCCTTCTCAAAGACAATAACGTATCTTCAGAAGAATTCCATGAAAATGTTATGAAATGCCTTCCTGTAACTCCATGGACTATTCCTGAAAAAGAAATTGAGACACGTCGTGATTTACGTTCCACCAGAATTTTTACCATTGATCCTCCTACTGCCAAGGATCTCGACGATGCTGTCTCTTGTACCCGATTACCTGATGGCAATTACGAAATAGGAGTTCATATTGCGGATGTAAGCTATTTCGTGAAACCAAATACTGCCCTAGACAGAGATGCTCGTAAAAGAGCTACTACAGTATATTTGGTACAAAAATCTGGTCCGATGCTCCCACCATTACTTTGTGAAGAATTATGTAGCTTGAACCCCGGTGTTGAAAGGTAATTTTCAGAATTTTATATTTTTTTTGTTATTTTGGATTATTAATTTTCCTTACTTTAAAATTAGACTCGCCACTTCTGTTATTTGGAAAATGTCACCCGAAGGGAAACCTGTGGAAACATGGTATGGTCGAACTATAATTAGACCATGTGCTAAGTTATCATATGAAAATGCTCAAGATGTGATTGATGGAAAACCTTTAAATACTGAGGTCAAATTCTTTAATGATCACAATGCTAAAGAAGTTGAGGCCGATATTAAATTACTTCATGTAAGTTAAACTCATGTTATTCATAACAAACTTAATGAATGTACATTTAATAATAATATTTATTTATTTATTTATTTTTGTATTACAGGAATTATCTCAACGTCTTCGTGAACAGCGTTTTAAACGTGGTGCCTTGTCTTTGGGTTCAATCAGACTCATCTTTGATCTTGATGAGTATGATAATCCAATTGAATGTACTGTTTACGAACACAAAGATGCTAATCGTCTTATTGAAGAATTTATGCTACTTGCCAACATGAGCGTTGCACAAAAAATTTCTAGCGCTTTCCCAGAACAGGCTTTACTAAGACGACACGCTCCTCCTATTGAGCGTAGACTTGTATGTCTAAATTATGCTATTAATAATGTATCATGTATTTAATATTGTTTTTATGTTTACTTATATATACATTGTTTTATATTTAGAATGATTTTGTCGAACATGCTAATAGATTAGGTTATGATTTTAATGCTTCATCTGCCGGAGAATTGCAAAAGTCTTTGAACGCTATAGAAAATGATGACGTTAGAGATGTATGTTATGATTAATATTTAATTAATTATATTAATTATGTATATTAATTATTGTTTCTATTTTTTTTAGGTATTGAAACTTCTTGCTGTTAAACCAATGCAAAGAGCAAAATACTTCTGCACTGGTACTTTGGATATCGCCAAATATCATCATTACGCTTTAAATGTTCCACTTTATACTCATTTTACATCTCCTATTCGTCGATATGCTGATATCCTTGTTCATCGTATGCTTGATGCTGCTTTATCTGGCGGTAAGTTAACTATTTTTCTTTAAAAAAAACAATTTAATCAGTGTATCTTAGAATATATAGTAATAATATTTTTGAATTATAGAGAAACGTTTTTATCTGGATAAAGATGCAGTTCAAAAGACAGCTAATCATTGTAATGTTAAGAAAGAAGCCGCGAAGAATGCGCAGGAACAAAGTAGTCATCTCTTCCTTTGTGTTCTTCTTCGTAATTTGTCTTTGCAATCTGGTCCAGTCGTTCGCGAAGCAATTGTTATTGGTGTTAAAGATCATGCTTTTGATGTTTTAGTCCCTGTTTTTTGCATCGAAAAGCGTGTTCATTTGGATCAGTTACCTTTAGAAACATTTATTTTTAATGATGAAACTGGTGATCTCATCTTACGTTGGAAAGCTGGTGTCAGCTCTCTTGAACCAATCCTTGATGATGGCTCCGCAGATGATGATGATGATGTTATAGATGTAGATGAAGATGCTTTGCTTGCTGATGATAATGATGATTATCATTATGAATTAATGGATGTAACTAGTCGTCCTTCGGATGAAGAAAATAGGTTATTTGATGCCAATTCTGATAATGGTGAAGATGATATTGATGATGATGATGATATAACAGGTGATGAAAACGTTGAAATCAATCAAGATCTGACTATTACAACAGTTCCAGCCGTTTCTACTTATGAATCTCCAAAAGTAGATTACATTTCAGCAGAAACATCTACATTTAACCAACCTTCCAATAAAACATCTCCTCCGATTATCAAAGTGGCGGAATTACCTCAATTGCAAATAGATTCTGATCCTGAGATTCCTAATTCACAGATAATTAGAGAGCTTTGTCGTCTTCAAGTTGTTATTACTGCAGATTGCAAAAAAAGTCCGCCTGTTATCAAAGTTTTGGCCGTTAATCCTTACGCGTAAAATTCAAGTATTTGAAATGTACTTTTTTTTATTAATATTGTATAAGATATGCTATATCATATATATTTTTTGGGTTTATTATAGAAATTGCATTTGTTGGGTTGATTTTATATATATAAATTTCGTTTGTTTTAACGTATTAACATTTGAAAATTTCCTTTCTTAAATTTCTATTTTCTATTAGAGTCTTTTTCTTCAGTTATAAATACTTTTCATTATTTTTGGGTTTAGTTTTCGTTTTTTAATTTTCTTTCTTGAGCCGTTTTAACTTTGTTTGTGTCCGTATAGTTTGGTTTATTACTTTTATTTTTTACAATAACAATAAATTATCTTCAAAAATATAATTTCAGTATCATCGCTTATAAGATTCACTTGGAAAAAAATAAATATAATCAATTTAAAAATTCATATACTCATATATTTATTGGTATAAACGTAAAATATATAATACACAAGTAAATGAAATAATACATATGGAAAAAAATTATAAATTTAATAAATTAACTATAAAAAGGCCCTGTATTAACACCAAACCATTAATATTACAAGATTAGTATGTAGAATTAGCAAAACCAACCTAATAATATTAAATTAAATTAGCTAATTTTTTTTTTATCAAAGCGAATATCATAAAATACAAAAATATACAATTACCCGATTGTTACCAAGATCATAAATAGTGTAGAATTTGCGAAGGAAAACGTCTCCAACTGTTGATTAATTTTAATATTTAGTAAAACCAAACTTGGGAAATAACATAATAATTTATTAATTTAACTTACTGATCCAAATTGGACCAAGAGGTTCAGGAATATCAAGGCCCATGAAAGCAGAGATACACTGATTTTGTGCTAAGAGAATGAATTTTCGTTAAAATTAGAGTTCCGGGATTTAAAAATATGATTTGTATTTATTACAATACCTTTTAAGATATATTCGGAACCTTTCAAAGTAAATAATTTGCCATTGAATTGCAAACTGAAATCAGGTAAACTAGGAACTTTATCACATTCAATGATATATTGACCGGCGAAGTTTTTCTTCGCACCAATTTGTTTGTTGATTAAATCAGCAACGACTGTAGGTACTGCCAAAAGTGATGATCCAGTATCAATTGCAGCACCTGTATCTTCCATGTCGACATTTTCACCATCAAAAACAACTTTTTCAAGTTCTACTTCCCAATAACCTTTTCTTCGAACCGAAGCCCAGTGAATATCTCCAGAAAAGTGTGATTGATCAGTACCACCAAAAATAAGTTCACCTCCTACTGTATTATCTTTATCAGCATCGTTAAGCCAAAAAGAGAAAATTGGCTCATCAATAAGACCTCGATTAGCCATATGGTAAAATGGAGGAACAACTCCCTTTACGGAAATTCGATCATAACCTATTTATCCATAATAAAAAAAAGTAAATATTTTCATTTACCAATATATTAACGCATGAATTTTAAAATAAATACCAAGTCCAAAAATGCCATCGAATTTGCCAAAAGCGAAAGTAAAACCAGGTTCTTTTACTGATTCACCAAAATCCTGGTTTTCAACTCTAATATCTCCAACTTCTAAAACATCCTACAAGAAAAAAATAAAAAAATAAATATATGAAGTCAAATAATACAAAACAACAAAAAAGCCAGCTTACATTGCTGATAATGCCTTCCAAACTACCAGTACCGTATCGAATTGCAAATTCGGTACCATTAGGCTTGAAAGTTTTTGATTGACTAGAATCGTATCGACGATGAAGAAAACATGCGATGGAGGTACAATGAGTGGAAGGAACCCAAAGGTTAGAAGAACCAGTGTCAAATATAACACTGAATATTTGTGGTGGAGTTCCAAAAGAAATCTCGCCAAAATACTATTCAAATATATGAAAATTAAATTAATCAATAAATATTTTACTATCTTAGATTTATTAAATCAATCTGATCAGTTAAAGTAATGCAATATTTCAATGTTATTTATATCCACGGTATATCTGCAAAATTAATAACAATATAAATATTTTTCGCTTCTTCAATTTATATACTCACTTGGGCATTCATGTAATTTGACAAAGGAACGCCATGTTCTACTCCACCCATAGAGTCTGGAAAAAAAATTCGGTTTGCCTCTTGCATATGACGTGAACTGCCAAAGTATTTTTGGGTTAAGTATTCCCCGGTTTGCGAATAACGATGCATTTTCTGAGACGGAGTCTCAGGAACTTTTTTTAACGTCATCCTTAAAAGTTAATGTTTAAATGATATAAATACTCTATAAAATAATGCAGAAAATAAATTTTATTATAAACAAACTCAATTTTAAGACATACTTGTGAACAGCAGCATCACTGGAAACACCAAACAAAGCAACCAACAAAAGAGCTAAACTGATCTTCATATTTCCGTTTCCTATAAAAATTCGTTGAATAAAGTTTTTGAGCTAGATAACAAACAGTGTAAATGTTCTGTTTTTACAGGAAGAGCTCTACAGAATATTTGCATAGGCGCAGCAATTGTTATAGTTTATAAACGCCTTTTTTCAACGCCTAACAAATGTGACATGAGAACGTTTGTACGAGTGCCTTTTTGTACTATATGATATTATTATTTATTTATATCCTATTCAGGGGTATAAATTTAAATTAAATACTGGCCTTGGCTTGATATTGATAACTTAATTCCGATCGGGTGCGGTAAAAATAGAAAAAAACAAAAATATAAAAATTTTCCGGCTGTCTAAAAAAAATGGTAGAGATGATCGACCACAGATATTGATCTTATCTAGACTAATGACTTTTTATTTGTAATACTGATGCTGAACCATTATACGAAAAGTAACTATCACTTTACGTAACCATAATATAAACAAATGAAAATTACCGTAATTTCTGCAAAAATTATGAAATTATGAGAAATTATAAGAAATTACACTAAAAAAACCATAAAAATATATAGAAACAAAAAACAGAATATATATATTTTTTTTTTTGAAGATGCGCTGAATCATGAACTTTATTTAAGTAAATCAGTGCACATAGGCGGAATACAAATAATAATAAAGTTATATAACTCAGATGTAAAACCTCCAACTAAATGGAAAATTCTAACACGTCACACTTACATAACATGAGTCCTCAGAGTGGGAACTGAAGCAAGACCCTTCTTAGATAGTTAATATGCTCTGAATCTTTCCTATACCCCAGTGCTAGCACCAAATAAAAAACCTTTCAATCAGTTCTCCCAAATCTCCCCTCAACACAATGGGTCTTCAAACTAGTATAATTTGTTATAAAAGCCTTCCTTACTTTTGTAAGAGAAATTATAGATGCCGGCTACTAGTACCAACATCCAGTAAACTATCTAATACTAAAACTACAAATATAAGAAAGAAAAAAAACCTACTTCTACCTCTACAACAACCCTACGTGACCAGTACCAAGTCACCCTAACAGATGCTCCAGATGAATCAAGATGACTGCTTATACTATCTTGTCCGAAGGCCATCATCCAGTACCTTGCCCACCTACCACTGCTTCCATAGATATCCTTCAAAATAAGCCAATTCCTCATGGTCCAGATGCACCATCATTCCAGTGAATCAAGTCGACTACTTACCCAGAACTTATATTTGGATTACATTCAATCCTGTAGAAGAATCTTAATCCTTGATATACCTATTGTGAAAAGATAACAATCTTGCTCTTGCACTCCCAAACCAATTTTACTTATGAAATGCACCTGACCCTATACCCAACGTCTTCTGAACCATTTTATTCTTTTTATTTAATTTTCTATTTTACTACAATGACGTTACCTTAAGGGGCAAAAATAGGGATCACCATCTGTGAAACAAAAACCAGAGAAAATTAACAACTAGAAAACCAATCATCAACAGATAATCAGCTATCAATCAAAATTTCTAGTACCTCCCATTTCTCGCCAGAAAACCGCTCCGCAATAGTTCTTTCAAATCTGCAGCCAAGGTTAACAGACTTGATATAGTGATATATGATAATTTCAAAGCCAGTTCAGTATTTGTCTTTACAAACCTGAAAATCTTGATATCCTTCCACCTTTTCACCACCAAAAATGAGATAAAAATTTACAAAAGGGTATTTTTACCAAACTTATATACCAGAAAAGCCTCTTCCTGTTACACCAAACCCATGCATCAAATCTGCAAAAAGTAATTTAATTTTTAAAGAAACTCTATACTAGGCCTACTTCTGAGTCCATCAAGAGTAGCCACAAGTATAACCCATCCGTCTTGTGCATGAAGAGTGTACTTTAGAATACTAAATGGTCACTCAGATATCAACTTTTGAGAAAAATATAGATGACTGAAAATTATTTTGAACCTGACTTGTGAAGAAACTTGGTATATCGAATACTAAATAACAAATTTTTTAAACCTTTCTAGTTAAATCCAGCATTGTAAAGCAACTTTTCCTAAGACTAAAAAACTATTTTCTTAGGACAAAACGGCCAAAAAGTACAACTTTTCTTTCCAAACTTTTTCAGAGAAATAGGCGTAGAGATTAACAGGGAAAGTTGCCTCCCTAGAATTTTTTCAAAAAAAACAGAATATATTAAGTTAAAGAAACCAAGTATTTAATATAAAATGTATATTAATTTTACTGTAATACAATTATCACCTTTTATAATCACACCCCTTGGGATCACCAAATGGTGTGCTTATAGAGAGGTGTGCCTATATTAAGATTTTTTACTATATAATCATACTGTGATTATATATAATAACATATACTTGTAAAATTTACTTTATTATATAATTGTAATTTCTTATATAATTTTAACTGCACTTTGGTTTATTTTAAGATTTATGGCTAATAAATAGCAATATAAGTTTTAGTTTTTTTTCAAATAAATAGATGGCATATTACGTATGAATAGATTCACATATTATATAAAATTATATTAATTATATGATGCAGTGTGATTATAAATGGAAAAATTTTCTTATGTTTACTATAATATGAGACTGATAATTAGTGTGATTATACTTATAATTAATAAAGTCATTATAAAGAAGGTATTTATTATATAAAAAGTTCAGGACTGAATAAAGTGTGCTTGAAGAGAGAATGTGCTTATACAGAAGGTGCCTATAAAGGGGGATGACTATAGTACTTTTATATATGTTCATAATAAATAAAGTTTACAAATATATTAGTTACACTAGTAAATGAAAACCATTTTAAGTCTGGAGCACATATTTTATTTTTATTTTTATTTTTTTTTAGTAGTTAATAATAGTAATATAAATAGTAATTGCATATGTATACTGTATTACATATATTGTTTGTTTATTTGATTTTTTTCAGTATTGCCACAAAATTTTTCTACTGCTCATGTAATCTTTAAAATTTGTCACCGGTATTATACCCTCTTTGTTTTCTATTTTTACTATGTATTTCAGGGATGATTTTTTTCAGTGTGAAAAATATGATTCCTGGATGAAACTAATGAGTTTAGTAATTAATGTATGCAAAACTAGTTTAAATATTTTGTCAAAATTTTAATAAAATGAGAAACTGCAAAACTGATGAAACTTGATGAAACTTATAAAACTTGCAAAACTTGTATAACTTATAAAATTATAATTTACAATTAAAAATTATTATTGTATAATATAAACAAAAAATTTATTTATTTATTTATTATATTATTCATATACAAATTCTTAAATAAATCATTAATATCATAATTTAATACACAATCAGCAATAAAATAATTTTACATTAAAAAAAATACATATCTATAATGGCTATAATAATAAATTAATACTTTCTAATAATGATTTTGATTTACCAATATTATTTGTTGATTTATTCTCAAATTTACAAGAATTAAATTTTCATCCAGTATAGGAAGCATTAAAAGATTTAAAGAATTTGAAAAGTTACAACATATAACTTTTTCCAAATTACAGTACTTAATAAATTTCATTAACTTAATTTTTATAATTAAAATTTATTAAAAAGAGAAATTTTTTTATCTATTAATGATGCTTAATTTTATTAAGTTAATTACCTATTATTTTATATAAAATGTTACAAATTTGATCAATTTTAAATCAAAATTTTGATTTTTTTTATATAATATTATTAATTATGGTTAATTAGTTTTATCAAAATATTGATATATTTATAAAATAATGGAAAATAGCTTAAAAAAGAAATGATCATGTTATTATTAGTTCTTATGTAATATAATATAATAATTTCAAACAAATAGATAGATGATTTTTTTTTTTTAAAAAAATTATTTAATAATATTTTTAATTAACCCTAATCCCTACCCTTAACAAATTTATTTTTTTTTATAGATTTTTAGTAAGTTGAAAATTCTGAAATACTTTGAGAAATATTAGTATAACAACTAACATTTTTTTTATTTTGTAGGAACACAAACATTTTGGTTTAAAGCTTTGAAAAGGACATTAGTATAATGACTAATGTTTCTTCTTTTCTTTATTTTGTAGTGAATGCAGAATAGTTTTGGGTGAGTTAAACTTTGGCAAAAAGATTTAAAAAACATTAATATAACAACTAACATTTTTTTTTCTTTATTTTATAATCAATGTGAAAGTCAAAATGGCCTTGAGAACTTGTCTGGTAAGTTGTAATTTGGCAAAGAAGGTTTAAGAAATGTTAGTATGATAACTAACGTTTCTTATTTCTTTATTATGTAGTGAACACCAAATGATCTTGGGAACTTGTTTTGGATAAGTTGCAATTTGGTAAAGAGAGTTTAAGAAATATTAGTATAACAACTAACATTTCTTATTTTTTTATTTTGTAATGAATACCGAATGGTCTTGAAAACTTGTCTTGGGTGAGTTGAAATTTGGCAAAGAGGATTTAGAAATGTTAGTATAATGACTAATGTTTCTTATTTTTTTATTTTGTAATAAATACTGAACGGTCTTGAAAACTTGTCTTGAGTAAGTTGCAATTTGGCGAAAAGGATTTAAGAAACATTAGTATGACAACTAATGTTTCTTATTTTTTTATTTTGTAGTGAACATCGAATGCTCTTAAAAACTTGTTTTGGGTGAGTTGCAATTTGGTAAAGAAGATTTAAAAAATATTAGTATAATGATTAACATTTCTTTTTTTCTTTATTTTATAATGAATATGAAAAGGCCTTGGGAATGGTGGTGTATTGGATTTTGTCAAAATGTGCAGAACAGTGATAATTTACTGATCATCTGATATGCATCTAATTGGCTACAGAATTTCACAGCAGTTTTTTTGTTTGCAATTGATAAAGTTTTACCAATGGTGAAATGTTTTGTCAATAGTTTCAATTTCACTATTTGGAGTTTTGACATTTTGTAAAATCCAAAATGAGTTTCACCCAAAAACCTTAGTGAAAAATCCTATTTGTCACACTTTATTTGTCACATGCTTAATTTCTTAATGCAGGCTGAGAATATAATAATACCAGCTGAAATCATATAGGGAGTGAAAATTTTTTGTGATGATACTAAAGTAAATGTTTATTTATTCAAATTTAATGGTAAGGTCTATCCTTATATATAAAGAATATAAGTTTATAGGTAAATTTATGTTGATCATTTATTAAGATTATATGACCATAAAATTAAACGAAAAAAATCAAAAAAAATTTAATATTTTATTAATCACCTAATGAATTTTTTTAAAATTCTATTCAAATAAAAAATAAATATTCACTCTTACTATTTATTAAAAAATTCTAATCAATTATTAGTCTTTATGAAATAATATATACAAATAAACTTAAAAAAATACCAATTTTATTTTAAAAATTAAAAAAATTAATATCATTATAAATTTCTAATATATTATTATAATTTTTTATATATTGAAACTTTTTGATTTGCTCTTTTATTTCATTATAAAATTATAATAATTTAAAAATTATTGTTTTTCCAAAGTATTTGGTATTTTGTATTTGAATGTTAATATAGAAAATATATAGACACTAAAAAAAATCAAATGATATTAATAAAAATTTTCATTTCTTTAAATAATACTTCATAATTTTTGCGATATAGCTTGCCAAGTAATTATATTATTAATTTGTAAAGTTTTGCAAATTTAAAATTAATTTAATTCATAATCCATGTAACAATTGAAGAAAATTGTTAATTTTAATTAATGCTGATCAGAAATAATTATATATATTATTTTATATATTAAACCAAAAAGTGTAAGAATCTCTCTTACCATATATCTAACAGTACTAATTAAACACTATCCTAAATAAGTGATCATGAGGATTGTAATGTCTCTTTAATTCACAATTTATATAAGAATTAGAGACTGATTATATTAAAAATTAGAGGATTTTACTATTGTATTTATTATAGTTTTTTCAAAAATCCTAGAATTTCAGATTCTTCTATAATAAAAACATGTAATTTATATCTTATGTGATTAGATACGTGATGATATACAAATTTCAAAAACTGAAATTATACTTTCCACCAAAAAGAAAATTTGTATTATATGGCTTTTCAAAGAAGAAAATTCAAGTGCTAATCCAATTTTTTTCATATTTGATTTTCCCAGATTTTACTAATTAATTTCTCTGATTTTTAAATAGATCACTAATTAAAGTATGTTACTTGAATAATTTGCAACTTACCTTAGAGGATTCGCAAGTTTTTATATATTTTAAGTAACTTTTTAGATTAACCTTATTAATAACTTATACTTAAAACTATATTATTTAATAGTTCTTATCTTTAAAAAGTTAAAAACAAAGTTTTGTTCAGATTTTATAAATTGAAAAATGTTTTGCATTACATAAAATTTAATTTAACGATTTTTGCCATGATTTTCATATAATCATATAATTTGATAGACTACACCCTTAAGATATGTAATCAGATAAATAAAAATCATTATATGATCATAATAATTATCAACTCGCATAAAAATATATAATCTTTCACTTCATTCTAAATAATTAATAAAATAAAGTTTTTTAAGTAGTTTATATGTTACTTTATAATAGAGTTTCATTCATGCAAAAAAACTCCACTTATGCAAATACTACGGTTTTATATTTTTATTATTTTAAATATAAAATTATTCTAAAAAAATATTTAATAAGTTGTAATATTTTTAAAAAAAAATTTATTTTATGTGAAAAATCACATTACTTTTTAAATAATAATTTACTAATTAAAATTATCATCATATACCCTACATCCTACCCTTAAGTAATAAATTTGTTTTATAAGAAATTTTATTATATTTTAATTAGATAAATCATATAATTTTAATAAGTAATTTTTAGTTTTAATTTTAATTACTGTATATTTATAAAATTTTTAATAAAATTTTATTTATATATATAAAATATTTAAAAATTAAAAATATATAAAGGTAAATCTAGATCTAGTATAGGGGTAAGATATTTATTCATTATCTGGTTTTTTTCTAATTCAGTAATTTCAGCTAAAATTAAGAGAAGACTCATGTATTAAATCCAAATTTCAATTTAAAGAGAAACAAAATTATCTTTTTTGGTTTATATAATATTATTCAAGTATCCAAAAATAGAAATTATAATTAAAATTAAAATTTTAGCCAAAATTAAGTACATGATAATTAACATATAACAAATAGCAGGATTTTACATTTCAAAAAATTTTTAAATCCCTAAAATAAATAGTAAAAATGAAAATTAGAAGATGTAATATGGGAATGATAAATTGGAAGTGATGAATAATGATTTAACTAAAATATAATATATTTTAAAAAGGGTAAATCTGGATCTAGCATGGGCGTGAGACATTTATACATCGCCGGGTGTTCCTAATTCGGTAATTCCGGCTGAAATTAAGAAAATTTCCTTTTTTGTAAGTTTCGTGTAACCTAAATTTCAATTTCGAAGAGAAACAAATTTGCCTTTTTGGATTGTATAACGTTACTTAATATCCAAAAATAGAAATTCTAGCCAGAATTAAAGTTTTTGGCCAAAATTATGGGATGTGACGATTAACATGTAACAAATAGGATTTCACACTTCGAAAAAATTCGTCCCTAGAATAAATAGTAAAAATGAAAATCGGAGGTGTGACATAGGGGTGACAAATTGGAGACAATGAATAATAATATCGCACCCTTGCGAAATATACATTTATTCTTTTAAAAATTCTAAAAATACAAATTGTATAATTAAAAATAGATGATTTTAACACTTACTAGAGGTAAATTTCATCAAAAGTTAATTTAAAAATGATTAACCAGGAGGTGAATTTTTAAATAATTTACCAGAGATTAATTTCATTGCATCATGTGATTTTTATTACATAATTTTATATTTATTTAATCTATCAAAAAAATTTTGGTAAATTTATGAAATTATATATAAGATTTTATTTTATTTTTTTTTTTTGAAGACGCGCTAAATACATGAACTTTATTCTATAAATCAGTGGATAATGCCTGATATACAATAATGAATAAAATTAAATAGCTCAGATATAAGACCTCCATCTAAAAGGAAAATCCCAATGTATCACACTTACGTAGCATAGTTCTCAGAATGAGGACTGAAAGTAAGACCTCCTTAGATATTAGTATGCTCTGATTCTCCCCCACACCCCAGTATTAGTATCAAATAAAAAACCTTTCAATCAGTCCCCCAAATTTCCCCACAAGACAATTGGGTCTTCTAACTAGTACGATTTGTTATAACGTCCTCATAACATTATAAGAGAATTTACAGAAGCCGGCTACTAGTATAACCTCCAGAAAGAAAGGAAAACTATCTAATACTAAAACTAAAAGATACAAAAAAGAAACTAAACCTATTACTATCTCTACCACTTTCCTATTAAGACCGGTACCCCTGTCACCCTAATGGATACTCTAAATGAATCAAGATGACTGCTTATACTGTTTTGTCTGAAGGTCATCACAAAGTACCTTGCCTATTTCCTTGTATAATACCCATGGCCTACTTGAATGTCCACCCTAGTAGGAGTTAATCCCAAAATAAGCCAATTCCTCATGGTCTGAATGCTCCTAATTCCAGTAAATCGAGACGACTTTTTACCCAAAAGATCTTGGACATGTGCTTTACAGAGGTAAATGAAAACATCTAATCCTATTGAAGAATCTTGATCCTTGATATACCTATTACAGAAAAAACAAACATCTTGCTCCCAACATACCCATCCTAATTCTACCCAATTAATGCACCCGACCTTGTACCTAACGTCTTCCGCATTATTTTATTCTTTTTATTAAATTTTCTATTCAACTACAAATGACATCACCTTAAGGGGGTACAAATAAGGATTACCATCTGTAAAACAAAACCAAGAAATGTGTTACAACAAGGGAACCAATCATCAACAGATGATCAGCTATCAATCAAAATTTTCAGTATCTCCATCTTCCGCCAAAGAATATCACTTTGCAGTAATTCATTCAAATCCGCAACTAAGGTTAGTAGACTCAGTATAGTGGTATATGTTTATGTTCCAAAGCCAGTTCAGTATTTGTCTTCACGAGCCTGAAAATCTTGATGCCTTTCACTTTTTCACTAACAAAATGAATTAAAAAATATATAAAAGGGAAATATTTACCAAACTTATATGTCAAAAAAGCCTCTTCCTATTGAACCAAGCCCATACTTCAACTCTGCGAAAAGCTGCTTAACTTCCAAAGAAACTTCACACTTGGCCTGCTCCAGGGTTCATCAGGAGTAACCATAAGTCCATCCCATTCGTCTTGTATACATAGAGCATATCTTAGAATACCAAACGGCCGCTCGGGTATTAATATTTGAGAAAGACGTAGGTGACTGAAAATTATATTGACCAGACTTGTGAAGAAACTTGGTATGCCAAATACTAAATAATAAACTTTCTAAATCTTTTTAGTTAAGTCCAACATCGTAGAGCAACTTTTCCTATGACTAAAAGACCACTTTCTTAGTGCAAACCGGCCAAAAAGTGCAACTTTTCTTTCCAAAACTTCTTCAAAGAAATGGCGTAGGGATCAGCAGGGAGAGTTGCCCCTCCTGATCCTATATATAAGATTTTATTATAAAAATGCTCTTTTTTTATTTTGTTTAATAAATGGTTTAAAATAGAAAAAAACAATTATTTACAAATAATAATAACAAAAAGAAAAGTAAAAAACATTAGCATTTGCAACTATCTATTAAACTACTAATAAAAACATTAGCAATATATCACTTACTACATTAGAGTTTAAATTATAATTGAAGTTTAAAATATCAGAGTTTAAATTTAAGTATTGAAGTTTGAAATTATTTAAAGTTAGAATTTGGTTAGAGTTTAAACTATCAGAATTTAAATTATTAAAGTCAGAATTTGGTTAGAGTTTGAAATGTCAAAATTTAAAAATTATTAAAGTCAGAGTTCACGTCTAAATTTGAAATGTCAAAGTTTAGAATGTCAGAGTTTGAAATTATAGAAGTTAAAGTTTATATTTGAATTGAAATGTTAAAATATTTATGAGGACTAATTATATAACATTTTGTTTTCACATAGTGTAATACTCCGTAACTTTACACGTAATCTAATGTATAATACTTTGCAACTTTACATATAACCTACCCATTAGTAGCTTTTATAAATCATTATTATACTCTGAAAAAATATCTGAAAAAATATATAATAACAACAATATATTCAATATTTATTATGTTTATTATTATATTATATGATAAAACGAATTATTAAATTTGAAAAGACTAATAATTATAATCCCTTATATTTTTTTTTTAACTCCTTCATTGCAAATTTCTTATCTTTATCAGTAGAACCTTCATATCCATATTCATTCATACCTTCAATTTCTTTGGCTCCTTTCTTATCTTCATCTTCACCACCTTTATCATTTTCACCATCTTCATCACCTTCACCACCTTTACCTTCATCACCTTCTTTGTCTTTACTACCTTCTTTTTCACCTTTATTACCTTTTTCTTTACCTTCTTTATTACCGTATATAGCGGGCCACAGTACCCCGGGTATCTTGCAAAAAT
>QKYT01000082.1:202730-243224 GCA_003550305.1 Glomus cerebriforme | reverse complement strand
TTGTATTTGAAAGATGATAATTTTGTCAGCAATTTAACTACCAATAAAATAATTGTAAATACACTTTATTCATAAATTTATGAATGTTATGCATAATTTTATATAATATTATACCTAATTAAAATTGATTATGGTGAATAAGATTAATATGAATTTTTGAAGTATTTCGACATGTAATAATATGTAAATATTTCGATCTGTAAGTATATGAAGTATTTCATCTTTAATNTAAGTTTGCAGAGTATTTTGCCTGTAGTACTACATAATTATTATAGTCACATAAATTACAGAGTATTTTGCCTGTAGTCCTACGTAATTATTATAGTTATGTAAATATATAGAGTATTTTGACTGTAATACTCTGTAATCCATTACAGATTTGTAAACCTACGGAGTATTTCATCAATAGTACTTCGTAAATATTACATTACTGTAGACATACGAAGTACTATGATAGAAACATAAATATTACAAAAAATTATGGCATAATACTGTGTAAATATATAATTTGGATATAAAGAAGCCTAGATATATATCAGTAACAAATAGACAATAGTTAGGTTGCAGAATAATACACTTTCTGGCAGTCAAATGAACTGACCATAGTAATGTATATCGCACCTCTAACTTATGAAATTGGTATATATATACTAGCAACCAAGAGATATACATATACTGGTAGCTAATAGGCAATAAATGAGTTGTAAAATGGTATGCTCTTAGTAAGTGAATAGGTTGGCTATAGTAATACATAGTTTTTTTTATTTTTACATTTTGAATTCTCTGACCTATGGGCCAGCAAAAGTCATGTGACCAAAGCAGTAGGTGTAGTAAAATTAATAAAAATTTCAGCCAGTACAATTTTATAATTTTGGCCAGATTTTAAGGCATAATAACTTAGTATTTAAGCTGGCATATAAGTAATCTGAAATTAGCAAATTAATAGAATTACTCAAGTTCTCTGCTAATTTCTCAACAGTTGCATGACACTATTATAGTGCTATTATATTGCCAAGCTAGATCCTTAAATCACGTATTTTAAAGATCAGCCAGAATTATGGCATAATGTTAGCTAAAATTAATCATATATTTATATCAAATTACTGTGCCACTTGTCACCTTTTTTTACACTATTTTAGCATCCTGAAGGTAACCAAATAAATGAGCATTCTCAACATAGAACTGGTAACCAAACCAATACAGAAGGGTCAGTATTTTCATTATAAAACCAGGCATTCAAAGAAGACTAAAAAGCCAGTATCAGCAATATAGAATTTATCATATAAATGGATTAAAAACAAGAAAAAAGTAGTCAATATTAGATCATAATATTACCATTAAATTAAAGCACTACCAGTCATCATTAGACTATGAAATTACTACTATATTATATAGAAAAAGATTAAAACAATACTATAAATGCAAAGAAGCTACCTAAAGAATAAACTGAGTAGATCATAAAGTCACAATCAGATCATAATATTAGATTATGAAATTACCATCAGATTATATAATTAGGTTATAAAATCACTATTATATTATAAAGTTACTAATAGGTTATGAAGTTATCATTATGTTATAAAGTTACTATTATATTATGAAGTTATCAGTAGACTATGAAGTTATCATTATATTATGAAGATACTGGTAGATTATAAAGTTACCATTATATTATGAAAATACTGGCAAATTATGAAGTTACCATTATATTATAAAGATACTGGTAGACTATGAAGTTACCATTATATTATGAAGATACCAGTAGACTATGAAGCTACTATTATATTATAAAGTTATCAATAGACTATGAAGTTATCTTCATAACCTAATCTAAGTCATATGTATGACTATGAGCATTAATATACTTAAATAAAATGTCATTTATCATCCTGTCTTCAAAAAAAAAAAATTAATAAAATAAAAATAAAAATAAAATATAAATTGTACCATATACCTTTTTTTTATAAAAACTATGTAATTCTAAAGTTTTTCTATTAAAACTACATTTACATATGTAGTAATTACAAAAGAACATATTACTTAATTGTAAAACTTTAAATTAATATACTGTATTTTACTAATTATAAATATTATTAGTAAAAAAAAATTTATTTTATATTATTAAATTAAAATAAATAAAAAATGATAATTATTATTTAGTTTTAATTATATGTTAAACCTGTAATTTTATTTATTTCTATTTTTGGTAATGCATTACAGCCCATTACTTTTATGGTTTACTAAAAAAAAAAAAAAATTTTTTTTTAATTTGAAATCAATAATTTAAAAAAAATTTCTTATCTTTTCTTACTAAAATATGTAAAAAAAAATTATAGATTATTTATAAAATAAAGAGTTAAGATTATGATTCTTATTGAAAAAGGTTACTCTACCCATTATATTACTTCTAAAATAAATATTTATTAGTCAACAATCATAAGAACTTACTAACATATGCAAAAAACTAGTAATATTAAAGATTAACTAAGATCAGGTTATTTCCAAATGTTTTCCGTTCATACTGAATAGAAAATTGTTTGACTTATTATTTCTAAAAAATGTTTAACAGCTGTTGATATTCAAGATAAGCTGAGAATAGAAAATAACATTCAAGTTTTATTAAAACCTATATATCAAATATTTTAAAGAAATGATTTAAAGTCAAAAGTTAAAAAAAAAACTTTACTTTAAGAAAACTTATCAAACTTATTATTTTATCTTTATCTAAAAATACTAAAATTAGACTATTGAAGACTGGTTAAGAGTAATGTGATTAAATGAAAGTAAGTTTATGATTTTTAGCTTGATGATCATTAGTATTATTAGAAAAAACTAGAGAAATCTTTAAGAAGTTCTTATATTAAATCAATAGTAAAATTTGGTAGCAAAAATATTATGGTTTAAGGTACTTTACTTCAAAAAGGGTTAGTAATCTTTGTAAAATAGATGGAGAGTTAAATAGTAAACTTTATTGTCAAATTTTAATAGAAGACTTTTTAGAAAATCTTTTTTATTATATTATAGATATTAATGTGATTATTTTCTAATAGGATAATGATTCTATTAAGAACTAATTTTCTCATAATAGTGTTGAACTTCTTAATTAGCTAATCCAATCATCTAATCTCAACTCTATTAAGTACCTTTGAAAAGAAGTGAATAGATGTTTTAGAAAACTTTTAGTTTAAATTTTAGGAAAAAAATACCTATATAATAAAATTCAGAATATTTGGAATGAGATAAAGATAGATGTATGTATAAAATTAATTGAGTTTATACCAAAACACATAAATGATATCATAAAAGTAAAAAGTAGTTATATAACATAATAATGAGTTTTGAAATGCATTTATTTAATTTTTATTTTTATAAAAATTCACTGCTAAATTCCAATTTGACGTAAGTAATACATTATTAAAATTGGAATTTTTGTGCATTAGAAAATTTTTTTTTATTATTTAACTTAAATAAAAATTACATTTTTATATTTACTTTAGTTTGATAAATATACGTCTATTTTATTTTTTATTAGTGATATTTATAATTAATAAAATATATTAATTTTAAGTTTTATAATCAAGTGATATATTTCTTTTGTAAGCTACTATATATCCAAAAATTCTATATGTTGAATTATCTGATTTTTTTTACTTGAAAACCATATTTTATATTTTTTTTCTTTCCCTAACTCTTTTATATATAACTTATAAAATATTTGGTGATTACTTTAATTTTTATATTAGTTCTAATAATATATTAGCATATTTAATGCTAATGTAAAATTTTTTTTTTGTAATTTAGATTTGAATATTTTAGACATATAATTTATTCATTATTTTTAGAAATATTTGGATATGTTCATATAATAATCATTAATCAGGATATTTTATGGAATATGGATAATAAATATTGAACATAAATATAGATATCTAAGCAAAATGTTGCAGATAGTATTTATATATAATACTGGATAAGAAATATTGAAACAAGTGCACTGATACTGGATTAGAATGTGATCAATAAAAGGCTGATTGCAGCCAAGATATTTTGTTTATAGAATTACTCTTACAAACCTTTTATATTATATAATAAGTTATATTTTTTATTTTAACAAAAATGTACTCATTATTTATATTTATGTATTTTATTTTTAACAAATTTAATACAATAAATATGATTAACTTATCAAAAAATATATATATATATATTAGTCAAAAATCAAAATTTTTATGTATAATGACAATTATCACCAGTAATATTTAGTAAAATCCATTAACTAACTTGTATTTTAATATTAAAATTTCAATATATGATTTTTAACTAATATTATAAATATTTAGTTAAATTTGTTTTTAACTTTCATCAACAACAGTTTCTTCTTCACTTAAAGAATTATTTTCTTCATCATTTGATTGATTATTTCTATATTCCTATAATAAATTAAAATATATATTAAAATTTTTTATATATCTTATTTGAAAAATAAAATTTATTTTTTAACTTACTTCTAAAAAAGCAATACACCACTCAGATAATGGTTTAATACACCATCTAGTTGGATTCCGCCAACCAGTAAACCAGCCAAGATGACCACCATAATAAGTAGTAGCTAAAATAATATTTGGATTATAAATGCATTCATCATAAGGAATACATTCTTGTGAAGCAACTGGATCATCTTCAGCATTTAAACATAATAATGGTATTTTAACTTTTGTTATATATGGTGACGAACTTGCATCTCTATAATAGTGATCTACTGTTTCATAACCAAAACTTATTGTTGTTAATCTTGAATCAAATTCTCTTAACGTAATTGCCTAATAAATTGAAATACTTAATTTATTTAGATTTAAAAAATTTTGTTTTTTTTTTTTAACTTACTGATTTCGCATATTCCAAATCTAATCTTTTATCTTCTTTCATAATATGTTCATGTCTTGCAAGTGCTTTTTTGAGATTATTTGCCATAGTAGGTGAATAAACATATTTTCCAATATAAGTTCTTTCCAATGCTCTAATCCCACTAAAAAAAACGAATCAAATAACATAAGAATATAGAATGAATTAATTAAATAATATAAGAATATATATACAAACCAAACCAAATCAAAAGGATTCGCAACTGAAGCAGCGGCAAACAAAGGAGTGTTTTCTCCTTCTTCTCCAAGATACTATATAAGAAAAAATATATATCTCTCCATTTAAAACAGCAAAAATATAATATATATATATATTTTTTTTTTAATTATAGTAGTTAATAAATACCTTAACTAAAATATTTGCACCCATACTAAATCCGATACCTAATAAAGGAGCATCAGGAATACATTCTCTAATGTAATGTATAACTGACCTAATGTCATCAGTTACACCAGCTGAATAAAGCCTTGGCGACGTAATGTCGGATTCGGCACACCCACGAAAATTAATTACAACTGCTCTATAATTATGTGGTGGATTAGTTAAAATGTCTAATATACACCTAATATAAGACTCATGACTTCCTAATAAAAAAGAAAATTTAGAAAATAATTTAATTTATTAAATTTATTATCGGAAAAAATATATATGTATATATATAGATAATTACCTCCAGTTAATCCATGTAAAACGACAATTGTTGGAGTATCATCAAATGGTTTTTTACTAAGTGGAGGAGTCCAATCGACAGTAATCTGTCCTCCATCAGGTGTCGAAACAACTTTCCTAATTTATACCGATCGAATTAAATAATTATCAGACTAATATACCAATTATATGGTTCATTTTCATACCTCTCATAATCAACTAAATGAATTTCTTTGAATTTCTGGAAAGCGGCATAAGCAGTTTGAGCATGACCAAGTCCCATCCAAGGAGTAGGATAATAATAAGCTTGGTCTCCAATCAACGAGGGACAATTTTTTTTAACAAAATCATACAATTTAGTTTTTTTTAATTCATTAGTTTCTTTATTTCTTATATTTAATGTAACTGTTTCTTTGTTACAAAAAATTTTTATTGGACATCCAAATATCGAAAGCATTTTTAAATTCCGAGAAAGAAAATAATCAAGATGTCAAAAAATAAGAAAAAAAAAAGAAATAAGCAAGATTATTTATAATTCAGATCCGTAAATTTTTTTGGGGAGGTGCCAAATATATCAATTAAAAACAATTCTTATTATATAAACCGGAAAATACAGCATTTATAATATTGTACTCCACAATTGGATAGATCGAAAACGTATGGTTTAATCAAAATAGGTTAATATTAAATATGATCTTTTTTTGGATATCATTTTTCATAACGAATTAATTCATTTTTTTTTATGTAATAAAAATTTTTTATTGTCGTACATAAGTAAAAAAAAATTAAAAAATCTTAAAAATCTTGTGATTTCACAATTAATTGCTAATTTTTTATCCAATCACATAAATGGCTACGCGCATGACCAATTAATACTTTCTAAGTAAAATGTCAAATCAACTAACTGTACAGTACATTACATATTAATTATGTACATCAACAGAAAAGGAAACTAGGGTAACTACAATTTATGAACAACAATGATTGGCTACACTTTGAAGAGCAAGAATGCCGAACATTCTTTTTTTCCTGTAAAATTGATAATCATATGACATTATGACTAGCAGAAAATAGATTTGATTAAAGAAATTTCATACAAGAATAATCCAAAAAGAATAAATTTATGTACATCGCGTAAAAGAAGTTTCCTTTTTTTTTTTTTNAAAAAAAAAAAATAAATAAATATAAAAATTTAATTATTTGTTTGTATATCACTTTTATCTGTGATATGTCGTAATTTATTTTATTCATATTAGGAAGTTAAAAAAATATTTTAGGTAATTTTTTCCACGTTAATGTAAAAAAAATATATATTATATAAAATAAACTTACACAAAAACTCAAAAAGTGAGATCTTTTTTTTCGAAAAACTTCGTGTAACCAATCTCAACGAACCTTTCTCAAAAGATTTTTCTAATAATCAGGTACTGCACTGAATTAATAGCTATTTTATGTTTATCATATAAATATTTGTATGTTAACCCAAATTAAAAATCATTCCGGAATCATTCATACTCTCATTTGTTTTTTGTTTTTTTATATAAATATCACGAAATTTCCCAAATTTTTTTTAAAATAAAAATATGGGAAATAATAATAGTAATATTAGAAAAAGACCGTCAAAAAATTCGAAACTAATCTCAACGCCAAATACATCAAATATATCATCTCATCTTTCACCTGTTGGTAGGATTTCAAGAATATCAAATGAACTTTTAAGGAGAAAATTTTCTCAGATTGAAAATTATTCTCTAAGAGCCTCATTTGATAATCTTAGTACCATAAATGAAAGGGGTATAGCTCATATTAACAAAGGGGCCTTTATCGTAATGAATTTTCATACAAAAGATTTTTTTTTTTTTTCTTTTTCATGTTATTTGAAAGAAATCATTAATTTATTATTTATTATTATAATTTACACTTTAATAGGGTTATCTAGGATTTCCTGATGATATTGGTACTGGTCCCCTTATATATCGTTCTTTCACTTACCTGGCAAATTATCCTTCCGTTGGTCACACGAATACTCTTCTCACTTATGATGGTTTAATAAAGGCGATAGCTATCTATTGTGATTTGATTGAAGGTGTAATTAATGAAGATCGAACAAAACTCCTTTTTGATTCATTTTCCATCTCTGATAATGACATTGAAAATGAACAAAAGGATCGTTTAGAATTAATTAAACCTTCAATTTCTCAAATTCCTCAAATAATAACACCGGAAGATGCTGAATTTTTAAAAGTTATTGGATTTTATGAACCTGATCCTTCCAAAGTTTCAAAAGTACGAACTCAAGATATGATTAAAATATTAACAGGTCTAATATGGCTTATGTCTAGTGAAATGACTTCAATTAATACAAATTCTGAAGATTTAATACAAAATTTAAAAAAAATCATTTCTCCACAATTTATTAATCAAATCCATGATGATGTTGTACATGTCATTGATATTATGAAACAATATGATAATATAAAATCAGATCAAGTAATTACTTGGTTAACATTCCAAAATTTTATTAATCGAAATGCTCCAAATATATTTAGAGGATTTATACCTTTCATGTACGGACAATTTTTAATAGGTTTAACATTATCTCAACAAAGAAAAGATTCCTTAT
This sequence comes from Glomus cerebriforme, assembly GCA_003550305.1. NCBI lineage: Eukaryota > Fungi > Glomeromycota > Glomeromycetes > Glomerales > Glomeraceae > Glomus > Glomus cerebriforme. The sequence goes on along the minus strand of QKYT01000082.1, from coordinate 235,030 downwards.
TTCAAGGTCCAAAAGTTCAATATTGGCCAAAATTAGATTCAAATTCAGATATATTAAATCAGATGAATATGGGATTGTTATCTTGGATGTTGCCTGAAAAAATTATAAAAAGACATCATTGGAATTGTTTATACAGTAGTAGTAAACATGGTTTTAGTATGAATCGTTTTTACAGAAACGTATTTAAATATCCCGGTCCAACTCTTCTATTAATACATGCTGATAGTGCTACATCACCAAAACCTGATGGAAGTGGATTTCTGTTTACTTCAAAAAGTAAAAAATATGAACATACTTTCTTATTAGGCGCTTATGTTGCTGATCCATGGAAATCAACTTCTAATCCGAAAACCTGTTTTGGATCAGAAGAATGTGTACTTTTTGAAATTTTGCCAGCTTTTGAAAAATTTCCTGCATCAAAATTGAATTCTAATTATGTTTATTATAATCCATCATTTGGTATTGGTTTTGGTGGTATAGCCACTTCTGGTATAACATCTAATATGATAACAACTTCGGATCAAAATTCTTTTGTACTTCAAATTGATAATACACTTCAATTTGGCCGTTATCGAAATGATGCTCTTAATGACGTTAAACCGACTTATCGTTTATCGGCTATTAGAAATTTCTTTGATATACCGTTTGAAGTTGTAGAAATTGAAGTCTTTGGATTAGGTGGTGATTTAGCAAAAGAAAAACAAGAAAAAGAATGGGAATGGGAAGAAGTCGAAGCAGCTAAAAGAAGTGGTGGTTATAAGAGAAATAGCAATAATGAAGATAAAGAACTTCTCAAGGTTAGTAAAATTTGGTTTTTTTTTTCGACACTACAATTTTTTAATATTTATAATAATATAATCTAGTTGGCCGGGATTATTGACGAGGACTCACGAAATGAAATCCAATTTTGGAGATCTTAATCTATTTATTCGTTTTAGACTTATTTCATCTTTAATTTGTACCAAACTTATACTTTTGTATTCTTTTAATAAATTTAAAAAATTTTAAAACGATAATCCGCAGCAAAAAGCGCAATTATCACGACGCAAAAGATAATATTATAATTTTAAATATTATAACTTCCTTCTAAACGATAAATCTGGAAGATAGTATGTACCATGTTCATTTAAATTTGAAAATTCTTCTTTATTTAAGTATGAAATGTAATTTATATCCTTTGTCTAATTCAAAACCAAAGGAAATAAATAATCATTTACGATTTACGAAAAGACAATTATAAAGTGTACTTTAAAAATATTTTAAAATATAGTACCTAAAAAAAACATTCTTATGGTAAAGAAAGTATTGACATTTTTGTAAAGTAGCAAAAAAAAATATTTTCGGAGAATTTTACCGAACTATTTAAAAGAAAGAAAAATTCAATTGTAATTGGGCACTTAATTAACAAATTTATTTAAACTTGACCAATTAATTATATTGTAACTTTGTAACTTTGTATGAACTTACTTTCATATTTACGAAAACATTTGCGATACTCGGATTTTCATTGAAAAATAATAAGAAAACGTGGTAAAGTAGCCTGAAAAGAAAAAAAAGGTTATTTTCGTAAAATAATAAAAAATTTCTCAAAACTAAAAAAGTGTTGTAACTCACCGAGTTTTTACTCACAATCAATATACTATTAGCATTTTTTGACAAAACATCCACCATAAAAATAACCTTGGTTGAGCTATTTCCACTATAATTTCCACAATATCCAAAAGAAATTGAAGGACTATTAGCAAACCACATTTGACCACTATTTCTTGAATAAGCAGTATCGTTGCCACTAGAAACAATTCCACACAATCCACAACTGTTCGAACATCTTGGTGAAAGTGTTTGAATATATTGAAGAGGATCACAAAGTGACTTAGTTCCATGATACATATTATGAGTAATTACATTCAATGATAAACCGGATTGATTAGCCATTTGTTTTTTATGCATTTGATGAGCTTCAACCAATTTTTTTGGCATTTGAAGTCGAATGATTCCTTTGATTTTAGCATTGGGTAACATTGAAATAAATCTTTTATACGCCTGAATATAATCTAAATCTTCTTTAATTAATAAACTTAATTTAGTATATGTTAATGTTGAACATTCTAACCAATAACAGGTAGAAGTGCAGTAAGAATAAAATTTATTTTTATCATTAGGATCTGTATAGACTCGTTTATTACAATTAGGTCGAGAACAAAAAAGCGCTTTTGGATTTGAATGTTGTCTAGCACAACTTTTTCCACAATAATTATATTGAATTCCTCTTGAATCAACAAATTTTTGCCGCGAACAAGTAGGATTTTGGCATCGAGAAATTGATGGTAGATTTTTGATTATATAAAATGCACATGTTTTACCGCAGTAGGGATGAGCGAAGCCACTTGCTTCAATGTAAACTGACTTGTTACATCCAGTACGTGAACAGATTTGTCGCGAAGAACTCGCATACATTACTTTAAATTGAAAGCGGTTTATTAACTTCCAAATTAGATTATATATAGATAAGAATAAAAAAATGTAAAAGTTGTAATAAAAATTTATTATTCAATAAATATCGAAAATTTTCTTTCTCAATTAAACAAAAGTAAACTTACACCGAAAGAAAATAAATTTTTCGTTACCTTAACAAAAATATCTCCAAAGAAAAGGGAGATTTTTGATCATAATATGAAATTAACTAATTATATAGAAAAAGAAAAAATTATGTCACAATTTTTACATCATCTTTTAATTACGTAATGATTAAATGGTTTGTTTTTCTTTTAAAATAATGATTCCTTATAAATAACACGAATCAAGTTTAATACAATGGATGAAAGCCTCTTTTTTGTTCTCAGGAAGATTATCAAATAACAACATTACAAAAACAAAACGTAACCATTTTACGTGATTACGCCATGAAAGATAAATTAGAAAGAAACGCGATGAACCAATTATAAATTATAATAAAAGAAAATCGGCGCAGTATATATATATATTTTTTACAATATTATATTTTCGTGTTCTTCAGAACATTTATGGAACAGAAAAAAATATTATTAATGTATAATTATAAATTTTTTAGCAAATCGATTTTATTAGGTATTATAAAATGGTACACAATTATTACATATCATTTTATATTCACATAACAACAAAATCCTCACCAAGGTCAGATACAATAGTTGAGTTAGTAGTTGAAAGAGCGGGAGATGGATTAAGTTGTTCAGTTGTATTTCCCAAATCAAGAAGAAGGCCATCTTGAGAAAGAGGATTCATCTGATCAATATGGGCACAACTTCTTCCACAATAAGGGTGAACTCGGCCGTTTGGTTCGACAAACGTAGGATTGTTACAACCAACACGTTTACAAGTTGTTGAAGGATATATATAATCACCGTACTTACTTGCACATTTACGTCCACAAAATGGATGTCTCACTCTAGCAAAAAAAAAAAAAATCGAAATTTATAAAATGGATAATAGGAATAAGGAATTGGAATGGAAATATACCCATTTGTTTCAACGTAAATTGGGCGATCGCATTCAGGTGCTTTACAAATTGTTTGTCCACTTTCAGCTTTTTTTTTTTTGATAAATAAAATATAAGAATTATAAAGAAGCAAAGAAAAAAAAAAGACAAATTTGCTCTTTCAACATCAACATTTATGTATTAATTACCTTGACACATTGAAAAAAATAAAACGTTAAGGAAGAAATGTTTGAAGTAAAAAAAAATTTAAAAAAAAATTGGTTTATATAATATGATAAACTTTATAATCGATTATGTGAAGAACTTGTAATATTTACGAGTTACGAAAACAATTACGCATTTATGATGTTTTATTACAAATAAATCTGATTATTAAGAAGAAACTGTTATATAAAAAACACGTGTTAGTGTCATATATATTATACGATGTGGGATTAAAATTAGACTCAATTTGGATAGCTCGTAATTCACTCATTATACTGTAAAGTTTCTTTTATTATAATAATACTATTAAAATAAGTAATATTGTAAAAACTATTTAACTTCATACTTTGTAATAAAATTTAGGGTATCATTTTCATTATATTTAAAAGCTAAATACCAAATTCCTTTATAATTCATTATAACATCAATACCCAACATTATATAACCTTGTTCATTATTATCTTCAATAATCTCAAAATATTTTTGCTTATCAAAATTAGAATTACATATCAAGAATTCTGAAGGTAAATTAGAAAGTTCTTGATTATTATGATAAAATAGGATTATTTGAAAATTAACCTTTTTGGTATAACCTAATATAGAATTTATTGGTTTAATTAATGAGAATTGGAATGGTGTTGAATATAGAGTTACTAATGGTACATGTTTTGATCCTGTTCCTGTATTTTTTACTTTTAATATTATCACTATTGATAGCTATAATAAGAAATATAAAAGTTAATTATTAATTATAAAAAATACAAGAAACAAATGTATTTATATACTTACATTTTCATTATTTTCAGAAAGTATATTCATAATTAATTTACCTTCACCACGATTAGGACAACTAGATTGTATTTTAAAAATTCTTCCACCATTAGGTCCAAAATAATTCATTCTTTGAGCAAAAATTTCAAATTCTTTATTATTTTTCCACTCCAATTTTCCACATAATCTAATATTTTCTTCTAAATTATTATTTTGTTCCAATTCAAATATTAATATATCTTGATTAATTTCAATTTCGTTACCAACCCATTTTAGAAACTTAAATCCATATTTTAAATAAGATTGTTTAATTAATGGTAATGAAATAAATTCTTGTTTGTTTATAAAAGATGATAAATACTGATGTTCTGAATTATCAGGAAAATGAAAATAAATTAAATGTAATGGTGATGTTAAAAAATAGAATTCATCAAATTTCTTTATAAACTGTTTTTTGTTTTGAAAATAACCTGAACCACATGTACAATCTATTAATAAATATTCTCCTTCATGATATACTCCATTCCATAAATGTGTATTTTGATATGATCCCATTATTGGTGTTCCAACCTCATAATTATATGCTATAAATTTATATATAAGCAATTGTTAGAAAGAATGAAATAAAGGATCATTTGATTTAATAATTTTTTCTTACTTTTGGAAATTCCTTTAATAGTCCATGAAGATATACCTGATTCTTCACATAAATCATTAAATAATTCAACAAAACTAGCATTATTAGCCATTCTTGTTTTTAAAGTTTCTTTGGAAGATTTAGGATGATATCTTCCTATAAAAATAAATTCAATATAATTATATATATATATATATATTAAAAAAAAAAAGATTCAATATTTGTAAATTATATTATTACCTGTTAAATATGCTTCAATATCAAAAGAAATAAATTCAGTTATCCAAATAAATATAGCTCTTAATTTATATAATGGATGATCCCAAACAGAAGTAAGATAAGTACTAAGTTGAGATAATCTAGTAGTTTTAGAGTCTGGTATTGATAGCGCATATTCATCAACTGTGGAGAAATCATATATTGAAATATCAAAATGTTGTTTTTGATTAAATTCAACTGAATCTACAATAGGTGTACATTTACTAATTGGATCGAAAGAATCATTCTCATTTTTATTTATAATGCAATAATTATCAATGGTTGATTGTCGACTATATGTAGCAGAAGCATTAGATAATCTTTTTGCGGAAGATAATGTTGAAGTAGGAAGAGATAATGAACGAGAAGGTGGAGATGGAGGTAAATTTGGTGATTTTAAATTTAAAGAAGACGACTTTATAGGAGATTTTATTTTAGAAGGAATTAAATTATGTGAGTCGGAAATAACATTATCTTGAATTATTTCAACATAAATTTTGGGGAATGAACCAAATTTGAACGTTGTTTCATTTTTTCCGATACATTCAATAGATCCATTCCACCAATCATCATTTTCTTTTTTAAAAAAAAATTATTATGTAAATATAAATTTCAAATATAATAAGTATTTAATCGCATAATCTTACCAATTCCTAATACTTCAATGATATCACCAGCTTTGAAATTTAAATCCATATGATGAGAACTATCATAATCAATTAATGCCTTAGCAATATATATGGGTTTCCATAACAAATTTTCCCAATTTTCCATAATTTCTCGAATTATAATTAAGAATTCAGAAAAATAAATTGGAAAATGGGAGAAAAGATTTAATTTATTTATTTATTAAAATAAGTTACACTGCGTTTTTCTACTATTTTAGACTAATGGCTTAGACTAATAAAAAAAAAAGGTTAATTATTTATGTTTATAAAAAGAATTTCCATAAACGTCTAAACTCTTTAGGAAATTCATTTTGTTTGTACAACACTTCTATATAATGATACTACTATCTTTAATAAATGGTTCTAATAATAGTAATTTGGGACAACAGTAAAATTTCCCGTTTTACATGAATCATACTTTTAACCATATTAGTTTTACGATCACAATCCACTTTTGATAACAGATAATATGCTCTTATCTGTTATTTTACTTGTACGAAAATCACTTTTTCATTGTTTCTCAATAGTATTATAATTCACAAAAAAATTTCTCTAAACTGCAATATTAATCAAAATATGCTTCTCCTCCTCCAACTATAAAAAAATATGTATATATTTTTTAAAAAAAAATATAAATAGTAAAAAATTTTCGCAATTATCTTACCATCTTCTTCAAATACATCATCTGTCTCTCCATTGTCAAAATAACTTTCAACATAATCTGTAGCATCTCCATATTCTTCATCTTCTTGAACCTGTTCCATATCTGTATATTTTTCAAATTCATTTTCATTTCCATGCTAATTTATATATATATTCATTATTATTCGCTATTTAAAGGTTTCAAGTAAACTTTTTTAATAATACCTCCACATTTTTAGTCTTTTCTTTACTTTCTTGTTCCAACAACTGCCCAAATGTCAAATCCAAGTCAAATTGAACTTTCTTCTGATTTGCTAAAGAAGATTTAACAATAAAAGAATAATAAGTTTTGAGAATAAATAAAAATTTGTACAGAAAAATACAATACCGTCAGTGGAAACTGTTGCTATTATTGAATCATCTTTAACCATATGTAATTCATGCGGAAAAAATGCTAAATCTGGTTATATTTTAAGATTAAATTTCATCTAATAAGTTAAAATATATTTGTCGTTTTGTTTATCTAAAAAAAATACATGTTAAGTTAATTCACCGTAAATTTAATACAACCTGTCTTAATATCTCGCAATGAATGGTGAGCTTTCTTTTTTTTGAACTGATCAGAATATCGTTGAATATCTAAAAAAAAAAAAATCAGAGAATTTATTATAAGAAAATTAGAATAAATTTGGGAATACAATCATACCAGGTGAGGGAGGTGGCGTTGTTATAAAAAAAGCTGAATCTTTGAGAGCTGCCTTATATCCAAATAATGCATTAAGCATTTTATGCTCATCTTCAGAAGGCGGTATCGCTTCTTGGAATTCAATCCCCTAATATGCAAAAAAAACTGAAAATAAATATAAAAAGAAAATTAATTGAGCTATTTTTAAATAAAAAGAAAATCAATAAAATAATAATACAGCGGGTGTGTCACTTGAAAGGGTTTGATGTAATATAGCTTGTAATTCACTTGAAAAATTCGGTCGACCAAATCCCGGCCCATTTCTTCCACCGAAGCCACGACGTCCACCACCTCTACCTCTACTCATTGTTCTAATAATTGAATTAAATAAACAAAAAGTATTGATTTTCTATAGAGAAAAAATAATGGAGAATAGAAAGATTGAGTACAATACTTTTAAAGTTGTGAGACATGTCGATCATCACGCTTACTATTGAGTATAAAACCAAACCATATAAAGTAAAAAAATAAAAAAAATCATACAGTTCATACACGGAAATTTTATTATTTAATTAAACAGAACAATTGTATTGTATTGTACATTTCAATATATGCCAATTTGCATAGTTTCACAGCGATCTTTTTTTCACACACACATATATAAAATAATAATTTCATCGTATTAATATTTCTTAAAAATCATAAACATCAACAACAGAATAAAGAATAAACAAAGTATCATTCGCAGAAATTAAATAAAGATTATAATGCAAACCATGTTGCAATACTGTATTGATCAAAACTTTTTTCCAAAAATGATTTCCATTAAATAAAATAGTCTACTATTCCGTGTTATTATAGTTACGAATGGTGTATCTATTGTATAACCCTTTCTAAACAATATGACTATAAGCGTTTGCTTAAGGATAAAAAAGGAAAAAAAAAAACATTTATTTAGAAAACTAATAAAAATTAAAACGAAATAATGGTACAATGAGATAAAGGTCAATAAACAAATAAAAGAAATCAATGATACGCTGTGGAAAATTAAAATGTAAATATTTATAAGTAAAAGTCGTTAAAATTAATACACAACAATAAAGATCAATGTTCATTGATACCAATCACGTTCTTTAGATACGTGTCAAAGTCCTTATGATCGCTAAAGTTGTCTGCTATTCATATAATGAATGATACTAATCGTAATTTAAATAATTTCAGGAGTTCACTTCTAATCGACTGAGTTGATTAACTATCGGGTTTGACTTTCACTATCAACGAAATTGAGTAGTTTCAATTTCCATAAATATCAATACCATGATAATAAGTACATGATAATATCTAAACCCTTGTTACCCTATTCATATTTCAGAATCATTGGGTTACAAAGTTGGCTTTTAGTTTTCAAACCTTCCTATTAGGAAAAAAAGTAAAGTTCATATCAACAACGAACCTTATGAATCTTGTTTAATCATCGCGTAGGCAACGCCTTTGATAAAATTTTAGATGACTCTCCTCGGGGGCATTGACTTCTGGTATAACCTTTCTAACTTTTTCAAAAGATTCCATCCTAGTATATACCGCACGATATACACTAAGATGCCGTAACGTTTTCCCCAAATATTGTACTATGAGTTCCAAATATTCATCAGTGATGCATTCACATCCAGAAAGTGTCAGACAAGTCAATGGTGCCTTACAATGTTCCAAAAATGATTCAAAAGCAGTCGTTGTAAACTGCCATTCAGACGAAATACTAAGTCTCCGAAGACTACTAGGTATTGATTGTCCTATCGCAGGTAAGAATTTTTCAGCATCCAGACTTGCCCCATATATCGACAAACTTTCAAGTTGCTGCGAATTGCTTAAAAGTGAGCAGACCGCAGATATTTCTATGGTACCATGAATCTGATTCGATTCAAATTTGGTGATGTTTGGGCAATGACTTACAAGAGCTTCAATGACTTGCACCAAATACTCGGGACTTTGCGTGGAACATAAGATAACTTCTCGCAAACTTATGTTAGCATTACTCGCTAATGCTGATACAATGTCAACAGGAAGATCAGAATTTGACATATTAAGCTGTGATAATCGAGATAATGGTGAAGCTATCAATGGAGCACACATCTCACTTGTCAATCCATCACAACCATCAAATTCTAATATTTCCAAATTCTTACAAGCACCAATTCCATAGAATGGTGGATGGCCTTCAAAACGAACATAACTTAACTTTAGGCGTACTAATGACTTTGCTTGACTTTCCAAAGCTTGAATGATTCTTCCACCAGTATCGTGACCATAATAATCACCATGGAGTTCCAAATCTTGCAAATTATTTTGGGCTTGAATAAAATCAACCAGGCCTTCCGCCTCAGCTTCAAACTTTTCGAAATCTCTACATTGCTTTTCAGTATCCCATTCATATATAGGTAAATAGGTCTTTAATTGACATACTCCATGACAAATAGAAAATTTTTCAAAATATTTACGTAATCTTTTCCCGGTAAGAGTTAAACGTCGAATATGTGGTAAACAAGACTCGGCTCCCGGATAAGAGGTAATATCATATTTTTCCAATAAACAAGTGGCATCACAAGAAAACCGATATATAGCAGGACAACGGCTTATAAAAAGCTTTAGAAGCAACTCTGTCAGAATCCAACGTCCTTCTGCCCCAATACATTCGTCTCTACGAAGGTTACACCACCACCACAGGTGGTGATATAGACTTCCAATGTGAAGAACACGCCGATATTTAGAATAATCGAATGTTGGGGGTATTTCAGTTGAAGGCGGAAGATTTAAACCATTATCATTAAGTATTTGTTTTTCTTCGTCACTCAAACAAGCTATATATACTTCAACCAACTGTTTAGACATGTATGCGTTGGGACTTCTCCACAAGATCGGCACAACTTCCTGACACCAATGTCGGTTAACCAAGAGACACGAGTGTAAAGTAGGTTTATCCTCCTCATTTTCCTCAATACATTCAAATATTTTTCGAAGGCAAAGATTCGGTAAGGAAGACGCCATTTTTAGTCTATCATTCGTTAATTTTTTTTATCGAGAGAATGAAACCAGTAATCCTGCGAAAAAAAATGAACTGTCTTCTATTTTAACGGCGCGTCATTTGATTGGGTTATTACTAAATTCAGTATTTGTGATAAAATCATATGACTTTTTGAACGTTTTATCCAACCAAATTTGGGATGATTTGCTGAGTATCAAATTATATAAGCTGATTAATTTTCTTCGTTAACCTTTACACTCCAATTTTTTTTTTTTTTAGTTAAATCGGAATATTTTATAAACCAATGAACCAAAATGGTAAATTTATAAAAGAATTAAAAAAATTTTTGTAGCAAAGCCATTTATTTATGATCTTAATAATGTGAGTTAAAATAGAGAATACGAGAAGTGTCGGGCACTTAAGCGCAGAACGCATTCGAGAACTTGAAGTCATCGAAAAAGTATCTAACTTCTAATTTTTCCGATCTGAATATATCTGGAATTCTTTTTATTTTATTTTCTTATCATCACCTTTGAAATTTTCTCTGTTATTAATATATTCTTTATATTTAATAGATGATAGTTGAACTCATGGACACGGCAGCTAAAGCGATTATGGGTTTGGCATTGGATGGACATACCAACAATAACGATGGTGAGACATCAACAGCAGAATCCACGGTAAATAAGCTAAGTCCTGAAGAACAAAACAACAAGTTTCAAAATTTGACAGAAAATTTTAATAAATTAATAGAAGTAGGCAAATATAAATAAATTAATATTAATTGTTGAAATTATTTTTTATTAGCTCGGATTGAATTTAATATTTTCTTATTTTATTCTATGTTTCTCGTGGTATTTCTTATAATTAAAGAACATACAAGTTGGGTTGCGTTATCAATTTCGTCAAATGCGAAATATGGGAATAACATCTGGAGATATTCCAATCAGGACAGTTACTTATGGCGAAGCCAAAGAATACGAGACTTGGATGAATGCGGCAAAAATTTTAAGAAAAGAACTTGAAAAGATTATGGATATTGGAGCTGCTGCTGGAGGTTTCCATGATATGAAAACTGATAATATGGAAATTGACGAATAAGAAGATCGTGTTATTTGAAAAATTAAGTATGTAATCAAAGAATGATGAATGATATTATCACGTGATCTATAGGTTTTTGTTAAATAAATTATTACATAATAGAAAGTACTGCATTGTTAAGATGTAATCACAGTGACATGTGCAAATTTTTTTGTAAAGAATTCGCATGGTTGGTGCACAAGGAAAATAAGGAAAATACAAATAATCTTCAGCGGAGACAAAAAAAAGAATTCCGTTTATTTTATTTTATTTTGATCGTTATTTAAAAACAGCCGTCTGCTCAAACAAGGAATGACTCAAAGAATGAGTCAACGACAATGAAGACTTTTTTAATAAAATGAACAGGTTTTCGTTGAGAAAGCGTAAAAGACTAGATGAAAAGAGATAAGTCGGAAGGCTAGAGATTAGGCGAGTATTACAATATAAATAAAAAGTGGCGGATGGTTTAAATTTAGAGTAAAAATTCCGGATTCCTTCCTGATTTAGGAAGATAAATATATTTGTTTTTTGTATGTACAAAAATAAATTTTCGTGCAATTGAAAGGTGCAAAAGAAAAAGAGCGTGAGATGTTAACATTAGACGGCTGTGTATCTTCGGGTATGTTTTTTAGAAATGCGTGGCATAGTTATGCTTATTTTGGATTGATATTCTTTATTAACTTTTGGAAGGGGTTATCTTCTTCCCGCAAATTTTTTTTTATAAACTATAAACTTTACAAAGACTCTTTTAACAAAAAAAATTCTTTATTACCCCAAAGTGAAATAATTTTTAATCAAAATTGTTCCCCTTTATTTTTTACAATACGTTTTTAAAAATTTCTTTGGAGTTTGTTTTGATTGTCATAATTAAATCATTTGTTGTACATCCACTTGGCTTCAAAAGCTCAACAACTTCCGAAATTTTTTCTGCTCTGGTAAAGGAAAAAAAGAGATTATAATTATTTGTCAAAATAATACAGTTTGTACTCAGTTTGACTATAGTATTTTATTTAAAATACAATTTATATTGGCTTTTCAAAAAAATTAAGCAACTAGTGACCCCGACTTGAGATCTGACTCAATATAGAAAGTAATTGCATGTTGTGACGTTGCACATCATTTTTTCAACCAATCAAATGACAAGTAGTAAAGGTTTGGAGACAGCATGAAATCATTTTCTCTTTTGAAAGAGGCAGGCTTTTGTCCTTGGAAAAGAGCACACACACAAGCCTTCCGAAACGTCCGTCCAGTATGTTCCAAACCAAAACCCCCCACAATAAATACTACCATACAAATGAATTACGTCTGCGTTGCAAAAAAAAATTATCTATCGAATTCATTTGGGACTTAACCCCATAAAAAAAATTTTCTTCCCACAGATAAAAAAAAACAAAACTAACATCTCTTAAGTCCTGTTGTTCCCTTACACACCCGAAGATTGTTGGGCGCACTATCTGATATATACACACTGCACCAACCATAAATACATATAACTATAAAAATACTGTTGATACTATTATAAACCAAATCAACCTTGTTTGTTATAAAATAAGGTCTGCTTATACATCTAGGCCCCCCCCCCAAAAAACTCTTACTTATTGACCTTTTGCAACAAATTGTTTGTTAATATGGCTCAATCGCATTCACACACACACTCACATTCTGGTCGAGGAAGACATGCTGCCGCTACACATGAAAATGGAGCTGTTACTCAGGAGCGCTACCAGAAACTTAAACGCAAGGTTCGCGACATGCAAAATGTAAGTAGCTTTATTTTAATTTAGAAATGAACATAGTAAACAGACATTCATATAGGATCGTGAAGAAAACTGTTTCCTAAGAGAAACTATTTAGATATGCACCATTTATCAAACATGTTTCTATTTGAATTCACTTATGTCTTTGGAACGCTGATTTTCTGATTTCATATGCTACAACTTTAAAGATTTTTAATTCGTTATCATAATATAATATAATATATTTTATGAAAGAATACAAATATTACAGGGTTATGCTATTTATTGTGTCAAAAGATATTTCTATTATGTATACATTATGATAAATTTTACACATTTTATTAATTTATGCGCATTTTTCTCTGTTATTTTATATTACTAGGAATATGACAAATTAACTAAAGAACTCGAAAGATCTCGTAAAAGGATCAAATCCTTGAAGAAAGAAAAAGAGTATTTGTTTTAAATTAACTTCTATTTGGCCATATAAATTATTTTATCATAATTTAAATATTTAATCGTACCTTTTTTTTGTGATTGTTTATAAAGATTGCTGTTGGATCGTATTAGCCAATACGAAGATTCTGATAGTTCTGATTCTGAAAAATCCGTCGAAATTTCTTCTGAAGCTACGTCAGAATCTGATGGTAAGTTAAATGTGGAATCTTCCAAAATTATCCCTTTCGCATATTTAACGAATGATTCTTTTAATCCTTTATTTATTTTTCACTTTAGTTTCGTCTGCACAACATTCTCAAGCCTCCTCTGTTCGCCCAATCAAAAAAGCACGTGGTCGATTATCTACTAAGAAGCTTTCTCCTCCAACACCTGCTAATAACATTGTTAATTCTGTTCCCATTACTCATCCATCTGGCAAGGTCCCTAAGAAGCGAGCAAGCAAGCGTCCATTAAATGCAAAAACTATGAAGGTTCAACATGTTGAGCAAGATGAAAAGGGCAATTACAAACTTCCTGTCCAAATAGGTATATTAACTGTTTTGAGCCTCGGAACAGTAGTTTATGATCGTGATACTTTCCATAACGAAAGATATATTTGGCCTGTCGGATATGCTGTCAAGAGGTGAATAATTATTGTTTCGTTATTTTTACTTAAATTTACATATATTAATATCATTTGTTTCTTAAAAAACTTAGAGCTTATAATAGCATGATCAACTCTAAAGCACAGACGATGTACGTTTGCAAAATCGAAGATGGTACGGAAAATCCGAAGGTAAGAATAATTCCTAAGTTATATTGATATTATTGATTTTTACTTTATTTAACTTTACAATGAACTTAATTAATTCTTATATTTATTATAATTAATAGTTTGTTATTGAGGCAGAGGATCAGCCCAACAAGCCAATCATAGCTAATACGGCGACTGGTGCCTGGACGACTGTCGTTCGTGAAGCCAATGCAATTCGTCAACGTGACCACTCAAATTCAGCTTCCGGGCCTGACTATTTCGGCTTTTCACAAGCAACTATCAGAAAAATGATACAAGACTTGCCAAATGCTCACAAATGCAAAAATTACGTGATGCAAAACTTTGAAGTCATGAAGAACAGAGTCGCTGGTGGACGACGCCGCGGAGCAGGCGCTCGAGCAAATGGGAATGTCAGAAATGGTGTTGTTGGATCTCCTGCCTCTGCCATTGTGCAATCGCGTGAGGAGAATGGTGTTGAAACTGGCAGCAGTGTTGGTGATGGCGATGTGGTGATGTCTAACTCAGGAGAAGGAGAAGTGGAGTTGGAAAGCGAAGAATAATTTTTTACCTTTCTTTTACTTAAAATGTATTTTCTTTTTTTTTTAATTTTTTATTTTTTATATCACTACACAAAGTCCGCGCATTTCGGCTTGCTGAGTGTCGAGGCAATTTATTGCTATATGTAAAATTTTATATCACAATATTATAAAAATTTCTCGTTATAATTTTTTTTTTTTTTTTTGTTGCACATACTAGATTTTGTAGAAACTATACATGATTAATCTGTTTTTAAAAATTTATATACATATGATGGTCGGGTTAAATATAATGGAGTAATAATTTTTTTAAAAAAAATTTCTATGCAAAAAAATCATGGTGGAGACGTGGAGTGTTGCCCTGGCTAATCATCAGACATTTTCATTTCCAATAAAAACAATTATTTGTATTTTTTAATGTTTCAAATGAGATATCACTTATATCATTTTAATTTATTAATTTATGTATCTGATATTAATATTCAAAATGTATATAATCACTTGACAAAACTTAATAATAAAAACTAGTGCTCTTTTAATTTTAAATTTAAAAAATATAATAATAGAATTTTTTTAAAGCAATAGAAATCATTCATCACGACTTTTTAAGAATCCCCAACAACGCCACATTCGTTCACATGTCATGATTTTTTGTCGGGCTCCTATTCGAGGATAATCTAATGCTCTAAGATCATCTAAAACACGTTCACGCAAATTATTCCTAGATGATAAATACATTGCATAAGTTCGAAGACGATGTACGTGACAAATCACGAGACCATGCGTTGCAAAATTAGAAGCTAGTAAATGCACTCGCTCTTCAAGCAACCGTTCTACAAGTAATTGTTCTACAACTCTATTAAGAACGATTAGTAATTAATATGCAATTACAAAATTATAAATAATTTTGCTATATTTACCGTAAGGATTCTCTCATTTTAATGTTTGCATCTTTAATTTTACCCGACCAAGTATCTTTATTCCACCAAATATCTTTAACCCATGTAGAAAATAAATAGACGACAAACAAACTTGGTCCCAAAGCCAAGAATGCAAAATTTAATTCATTGGATTTTAATAGCTTATCTAACGCGGCCATTGCAAGCTCCATATCTACTTTTGTCTTTTGAACTTGAATCAACAACGTTCTAATGAGATTACCTTATAATAAAAGGTTAAGTTATTGACCAAGTAAAAATCTTTTAGTATAATAAATTCATGGTTGATTACCTGTAACGGTCGACTTAAAAGGGCTCTAGTTTAAGTATATTAATATATGATTTAAAATAAGGTTATTATAATTAACCATTTTTAAATTATCCACCTTCAATTCCTGTTCATATACTCTCAATACCATTGATAAATCTCCATCGCGAATTCGACAAGTTAAATTAATCACTTCTTCATCACTGAGTTGACGTTGATCACGTACAAAGTCTAGTACCATTCGTTCAAGAGACTTGAATAATAAGATAATATTAGATTCAGTTTGATTGTCACAATAATTATTGAAATCTAGACTTACTTCTAAATCAGAATTTAAACTATCTTTTCCCATGAGCACCAATCTCCTTTCTTTGTGACGAATTGTATCCATCATCCTTATAAGAGGTTCCCAAACCCAATCGCTCCAAAAATTGACAACGGTTGATTTAGCTTCCACAAACCATTGTATAAAATCTTCCTGAATAGTAATAATCATCCCTTGAGATAACTCCGGTCTCATAACAATTATATAAAAACGCAATGGGTCTGATAAGCATCATTCTCAGAAATCTTAAAAAAATTCCCGTAACCAATCATAATATTTTTAAGAAAGTTTCTGAGCAATTCAGAGTAAATAAATAAATATATACTTTTGGCTTGGAATCTTCAAATTTCTAAAAATGGCACATTATAGACCAATAATATGAGACATATTTTACAAACCTCATAGATACGA
Source organism: Glomus cerebriforme (assembly GCA_003550305.1). NCBI lineage: Eukaryota > Fungi > Glomeromycota > Glomeromycetes > Glomerales > Glomeraceae > Glomus > Glomus cerebriforme. The sequence goes on along the minus strand of QKYT01000082.1, from coordinate 218,161 downwards.
TGTCTTGTCTTATAAGCAACAGCGGACGAAATGGTGATAGGTATCCACCATCGAGTCAATGTTGATGGAGGACCATAAATGGAAATGATCCTATTAAATTGTTTATCATAACGAGGAAGGTGGGTGGTAATAATAGAGCGCAAATGTGTATAAAAAGCCAATAAAGATGGTGGTGAATCTGGAAACTTCATATTATCTATATGCTGTTGATTTAGTAAACTTTTGGGGTTTAAATATTTTGAAAAACAACTATTTCGATTACTTATTCAATTTCTCACCAATAATCTTATTTACATTAGGCATGTCCTCCTTTTCAACATCAAATTCTGTGGCTTGATTTAAAATTCTCTCCATCAGTATTATACAATTATTTAGCTTTTTTGCAATAACATCACAAAAGTCAACATTCAGCCGTTCATCTTCGGTCATTCCATTTATCTCCTCTGTAATTTTTTTAATATCAAAACCTTTATCTTCATATATCAATAATCCGAGGCAAGCTGCTTGATATTCCATAAGAGATGTAAGCACCAATTTCTTACAACGGATTTCGTATCGGATTAAAGATACAAATGGAACATTCAAAAAACGCGTATGCATATATCTAGGAAAAAGGTTAATCATATAACCTAAGGAAAAAATTTGCCTTACAGACGACAACGAAACATCTTGAAATTGACGGCGAATTGTGTTAAATATAGCTCCTGATAAAGAGTATACGCGTAAAGGAGAAGCTAAAAGAGATAAAGTTTTACAGAAATTAATAAAAAATATTCAGTTAAATAAAATTTTTAAATTAATTAATCATGAATCACTTTGAAAAAGATGAATCCAACTCCAAAGTCTGTTTCCTTCCAACTCTCCCCAATAATGGATATGATCTGATAATGGAAGTGTCGATATCAATAAATTTTCTAACATTTTACCATATATAGATATGGTGATTTTTGCAAGGAACAGCCATTCTAAACGAGTAATTCCTTTTTCCAATTCCTCATTTTCCCATAATGACACTTCGCTCGTAGCTGTCCAATTCCCATGAAGACTTTGTTCCACTATATTCAATTGATCTAATACAGCATTCATTTTTGGAATGTTGCCTTTATAAAGTTGGATAGAGTCGATCGCCCTTCTCAAAACTTCTACGCGCTTGGTGCCATTATTTAAATCAGTATCAGAAATAGCACTTGTCAAATCTACTTGGAAAGCAGTTGAACGCCGAAGAATTAAAGAATGAAAAAGACTATCTAGATCTTCTTGTAACTCTCGAACTCGTTCTTGAGCAAAATTCATAGTTATCTGATCAATAAAATGATTGATTATCGTAATTGAAAACGAATATCTGATAATAGTGACACAAGCACGCTAACTGTAATACGTCAGCAAGTACCACCAAACTTGAACTTATGTTCATTTTAGATAGCAATTAACGAAAAAAATTTATTAACTGGTGAAAATTTCACCTACTGCTCAAGAACTCAACGCAAGAGTTGCTGAGCATCTCACTTTCACGTTTATTTAGGAAATTTACGATTATTCAGGACCCACTATTCATTTTAGAATCTAGGGGTTACATACCAGACGAAAATCCAGACGATCCGAATTAAAATGTGGAATTCAACGACAGCTTCGATTCAAGCGGGTTCTACTTCGTCCACTAACGATCCAAGTAGAGAACAAAATTTCCAACAGCAAGAAGAAGACGAAGAGGAAGAAGAGGAAGAACTTTTGCAAGAGAGCGGTGGACGATATCAAGGGGAATATTATGGTGAGTTTTCTTTTAATATTTATTTTATATTTTTTCGTAGGGCTTATTTCAATAGATAGAAGTTTGTATAATCTTGGGAGAACAATTAAAGCTACGGGTTTCTGCAGATATAATTGGGTGGTAAAAGCATCTTTCTATGTTTTATCTCACAATCGAGTACCATTAATAAAATTTTAAATTTGAGTAACAATTTAATTCAAAGATTTAGAGTTAGTTCTCTTTGAATCGAAACATGTGATCGATCTCGTGTCAATTTATCATTCGTAAATAGTTTTTATTTAATTATGGATTAATTGATAATATATGCGAGTCATAAGTGATGGATAAGTTTTCAGTTTTAATTAAAACACGAATCTATAGATCTCTTAGTTATAATAAATAAATAATTTTATTTATATTCTAAAAATACTATTATGGACGATGTTTTAGTTCTAAAAATGTTCAAACTGACACTCTCGAAACAATATTATTACTTATTTTCCAAATAATAAGAATCTGATACTTCCAACGATACTGGCACAGAATCTCTGACTTGGATCTCATGGTTCTGTTCCCTTTCGGGTCATGAGTACTTTGCCGAAGTAGCTGAAGATTTCATAGAAGATGATTTTAATTTAACTGGTTTAAATTCAACAGTCCCATTTTATAAAGAAGCATTAGAAATGATACTGGATGTTGAACCTGGTAAGTATTGCAAAAATATGGCCTGAATTATATTTAATTACTTGAAGAACGATTTTGTGTATGCATTCATCTTTTCTATTTGTTTAATCGGGTATATCACATATTATTCGCAGTTCTGTATTATGAATAATATCAAAAAAGTCAATTTATTTTGTTAATTTTCTATTTTTAGAGGAGGAAAATTTGAAAGTCCCAGACGTTTCTCTCGTCGAAAATTCTGCAGAAGTGTTATATGGTATGATACATCAGCGCTACATATTGACGCGTCAAGGATTACAACAAATGGTAGGATATGTTTGGCTATATTCATAATTCAAATCAAAAATATGTATATATCATCTAATTATCTATTTATTCCAGGTGGATAAATATGAAAACTCTCATTTTGGACATTGTCCAAGAGTATATTGCCAGCCAACGGCAGTTGTTCCCTGTGGACGGAATGATCATCCTGGTTTAGAAACTGTAAAACTCTTTTGTCCAAATTGCTTAGATTTATATACACCACCAAGTTCAAGATATCATACTATAGATGGTAGGATAATTATGTGTGCAATTATAAAATTTATATTTTAGCATATTTTGATATAAATACTTAAATTTCATTTTTTTTAGGAGCTTATTTTGGTACAACCTTTCCACATCTTTTATTTCAACAATTTCCGGAATTACTTCCAAATACTCCAACAAGAATATATGAACCAAAGATCTTTGGGTTTAAAGTAAATGAAAGAAGCCGAAGTGGACCTAGGATGCAATGGCTAAGGATGCGCCCCAATGTTGATAGTGACGAGGATGGTGAAGATGTGTCGGATATTGAGGGCGAAAATGATGATGGTGAGGATGATGAATCCTTGTTAGATCAGGGAGGTGGCGAAAATAATGGTGCACCTGAAACCACAAATCAAAGTGGTATATATGGAACCGAAATAATTCGTACATATAAACTCGGCCATAAAAGTAATGAAGGAGAAAATAATGAAATGTTGGGTATGAACACAATTAAACAAGAAAAGCCACTTACTCAAAAGTTGCTTGTCCTTGCTAGAGATCAACCTACGCGAGAAGTTAAATGGTTAAAAGAATCCGTCCAGAATGAAAATTTCGGAATATCTTCTCAATTGGGGACTTTGCCTCCTTTAGCATCTTCGACTGTCGATGTTCTTACGCAAACTACGTTATCTATAACAGTCGATTCTTCTGCTGAACCACCATCGTTATCATCGCCATCATCATCATCATCGTCTTCGTCATTACGAACACTACTTGAAACGTCACCGGAAATGTTATCAACAGAAACTAACAGCAATCAAACATCCTATACTAACACAACAAATCTTACACAATATGAGAAGAATGCATTAAATTCTGTATCATTATCAGTATCGGGTAAGGATCACAATATATTGTTGGAAGAAAGGTCTACGATGATGGTTGAAAGTAATAAGGGTAAAAGGATAGAACTGCTGAATTAAGTTTTGGGTTTAACAAGTTAGAAAAGACTTTTTTGACAAGTGGACAGGCGGAATTAATATTATTAATGGGTCAAACATCAGTTATAAGAAATTAATGAAACTTCATGAACATTGTCCAATAAGAAGTACTTATTTGTCTTCTTCATTTGGTTTGAGAAATCCGTGACTGAAAGAAAAAATGACGATGATAGAATTACATTTATTTCTTTGTAATGTCTTTTTAAAAACTTTTTGTATAAATAAACAAAAAAAAAAAAGAAAAAAAATTATTATTATTTATTATAATATTTTTTTTATTGAATTTTTGATCGCTATAATTCTGTAATTTCACCGATTTCATTTGATTATAATTATTAACATTAAAATTTTCTATTCTTTAATGTGTATAAAATAATAATATTTCTCCTGGATTAGTTTACCAATCAAGGGTATCTTTTTCTTTCCCATGTTCATCATTTTGCATCATATTAATCGCCTTATTAAGCCATTGAGGAAAGAATATACAAGTTGATGGAGAAATTTCTCCATTTTCCGTACATTCATTTTCAAAAAACTGAAGAAAAAAACGAAGTTAAAAAATATAACATTATTTCATTACAATTATGTATACATACCGGACATCTTCCACATGGAGCTTGAGTCCAAGCATTATTCATATTTCTAGCTTTTTTGGCTATATAAACAAATTGAGAATCTGAACGATTATCATCAGTTTTCATTGAATTTGGATCTACATTACTAATAAATTTTTTTATGATTTTTCCTTCAAATATAAGTATATCGAGAATTTGTTTTATATCAGCTTCTTCAATTTCTATTTCTGTAACTTTTGTTTCTTGTACACATTGTACAACCTTTGATAATGTTACATAACCAGAGTAATTTGGATAAAAGATTGCGTCTTCATCCATCCCTCTGGGAAAACTCTTTAAATATAAAATGATTAATTTTGTAGTCGTTAAATATAGATCAGATAAAATAGAGTTCTTATACATACTCTGCGATAAATGAAGTTATAACAGATTGATTTTAAAGATTCCACGACAAATGTATCCGGTTCTCCATTGGTATATAACAATCTACTTAGTGATTCATCATGAGGTTTAATATCAAATAACATGTACAATTTCTTAGTCTAAATAAAATGAAAAGGAAATCGCGTTAATAAAGAACATTTACATTTTAATAAAATATGAATTACCTTTGGTTTAACTTCCTTGATTAATTTTTGTTCTTGCATATTCTTCAAACTACTTTCAACCAAAGACTGTACCAATTTTATTTGTTTTTGGATATCAGTCTTCGAAATGCCTAAGTTAAAAGAAATAAAAGAAATAACAAACTATTGAGTTAATTTAGTTTATTAAAAAAAAAGTTATCATAATATATCACCTTTGCGTTCTGAATTCTCAATAAGTTCGTAAATTTCAAATTCATGATTTTCAAGCAATTGAAGTCTTTAAAAGTTTTCATAAATTATCAATTATTTGACTAAATACTTTTAAAAATGCGAATCTTCAATTACTTACTTTGTCGCTGTTTCTTTAGAACGCGCTTGATACATATATCTTTCATCATGAGTTTGTCGTTTCCTTACTAATCCCTAATCAAAATTAGTTTGGAAAAATAAATTGATTATAAAACCCATTTGAAATTCAATATTATACTTACAACTTCATACAAGTTGAGCAAAATATCTTGAAATATTTCCCATGAAGTATCAGGCAATATTTCTTGAATTAATTCATGGATCTTAATTTCATCAACAAAAACCTAAATTTTTTTTAAAAAAAAAAGGTTTTTTCACTGAATAAGAAAAAAGAGTTAACTTTTTAACTTTTTTAATTAACAAAAGACTTCAAAAATTAACGTAACTTATTCGTAAAAACTTACTTGTCCACGAGAATTTATAACATCCCAAACCATCCAATCATCTTCGGTAACTTCTGATTTTTGCATTTGGAAAAAGTAAATAAATAAAAGAAATGAAAGAGAAAAACTGACACGTATATAGTTTTTTTGTGTAACGCAACTGCACGTGATACTCTCATTTAGACAATAGACAGATCGGCAATTAATATGATCATCATGGCGCCAATTTTCATTTTTTTTTGTCCCACACTGTACTTGCTACTTTCAATAATTTCAATAATTTAATTATGAAACGACCAGAACACCACACAAGACCACATTATAATAGTTACCAAGCCCAACAACAACAGTATTATGCACATCAATATAACCAACCTCAAGACTCACACTCAGTAATTCTAGTAACTGCAGGATATGACCATACCATACGCTTTTGGGAAGCTCTGAGTGGTATTTGTTCAAGAACCATTCAACACCCTGATTCGGTAAAACTTTCAGTATATGTATCCTTATTTTATTGATAAACGCTAATATAACAATAATTGTATTCCAGCAAGTAAATCGATTATGTATATCTCCAGATAAAAGATATCTTGCTGCAGCAGGTTATTTTTTCAAATATCTAGATTAAAATAGTTGATACTAAATATTTATTAAAACTCAAATTAATTTATTTTAGGAAACCAGCATATCCGATTGTATGATATTAATAGTCCTAATCCCAATCCGGTAAATTTTATGGGTTAATGATTAACCTCTTTTTGCACACTGAATTCAAATGAGATTATTTATTTAGATAACTTCCTTTGATGGACATACCGGAAATGTAACAGCTGTCGGATTTCATTGTGAAGGAAAATGGATGGTAACAGGTAGTGAAGATGGCACCTTAAAAATTTGGGATACAAGGTAAAGGTAATTTTAATTTAAATGATATACCTTACTCATATAATAAAAAAATTATTGATTGCTATAGAGCACCATCGATACAACGTAATTATGACCATAAGGTACCTGTTAATGATGTAGCTATTCACCCAAATCAAGGTGAATTAATTTCTTGTGACCAAAAGGGTAGTATAAAGATTTGGGATCTGGGTGAAAATTCTTGTACTCATGAATTGGTATGCATATTTATTTTTAAACCTAATGTTATGTTGAAAGTAGTTATTAACTATTTGGTATTATTTGTAGGTTCCAGAAGAGGATGTTCCACTACGTTCAGTTACTGTTGCTATTGATGGATCTATGCTGGTTGCAGCTAATAACAAAGTAATAATAAATTATTGTTTTTTTTTAAAATATATATATATTAATTTTTTTTAATCTTTAGGGGAATTGTTATGTATGGAAGATGTCAAATGCAAGAGATTTTACAGATTTACAACCTATAACTACATTTTCGGCACACAAAAGATATATAACTCGATGCTTGTTAAGTCCTGATGTCAAGTATGTCTGATATTCATAAGGATTATTTGTATTGTTGATATTTATAAATTACAATTATATTATTCTTGAAGGCACTTGGCGACTTGTTCTGCAGATACTACAGTTAAAATATGGTCTGCTACAAATCATGAATTCAAATTGGATAAAGAATTAAAAGGTCATCAAAGATGGGTATGGGATTGTGCATTTTCCGCTGATTCTGCTTATCTTGTAACAGGTAAATTTTCTTATAGGAACTTTTGCTTATGATATTTTTTATTAATAGTAATTTTATATGATTTTATAAACAGCATCTTCAGATCATGTTGCAAGACTTTGGGAATTGCAACAAGGAGAAACGATAAGGCAATATAATGGACATCATAAAGCTGCTATTTGTGTAGCACTTAATGATTTATCAATTGGAAATTGAATAGCTCCTTAATAATTTATTAACTTAAAATCAAATTTTATTATTATTTTAAAAAATTAACCAATAACTTTTATAATTTAAACTTTTTTAAAAAGTTATCAGTTAGAATTTTCATAAAGAAATCGGCCAAGTTTATTTTATTATAACAAAATATAAATTGATGCTACTGAATATCAAGTATTAAGTGAAATCTTAAATAATCAATTATGAGGTTGAAGATTTTATGATAATGAATAACAAATCTATATTAAAAAACAATTTACTGGCTATTGCAATACACACATTGCACTGAAAGTATAATCACTAAAAGGTAAAAATTAAAGTATAATCCTGAAGAAGTTACTATTAAATAAAAAGTTAAAGTTGAAAAGGATGCAAAAGAGAATTATTGTAAAATGGATTTTATATATATGCATTTTTGGATAAAATAAATTTAAATAGATTTTTTTTTTAGAATTTAATTAATTGTTTATTGGTACAAATTTAAAAAGTTTTTTTTTTAAAAAATTTAATCAATAGTTTATTAGCAATAAAAAATTCCTATTACATGTTTGCCAATTAAAACAAATTTATTTAATCTAATATTTTTAACATAAATATAAACATAAATGTAGATCTTTAAAATAGTATAAAATTACTCCTTATTTGTATAACAAAAATTAATTTTACATTATTATTTATATTAAAATCATGATCAGTTACTTTTGTCATTTTTACAAAAAAAAAATTAAATTAGAAATAAGTTAATTTTTCTTTATAATAATAATAAGAATGCTAATAAAAATACTTTTATATTATCCAATTTCAAAATTATAACTTTTTTTTATTTATATTTAAAAATCAAACTTATCATAAAACAAAAAGCACAAGTAATTATAATGATTGAAAAAGAGTTTGCTTTAAGGAAAATTGCAACCAAAAATTGGTTGTCAAAGTTATGTAATAATTCTAAATTTTAAAAAGAAATATAAGAAAACTGATAAAGTTAAAGATGAATAATGTTCAAATCAATTACATAAGCTAAATAAGTATAATAAATATACCATTATAAGATATTTGATAATGAATGAGTATTTAAATATCATTCAATTAAAAAAAGTTTACAAATTTATGATAAAATCAATGTCTGCTCTAATACTGTATATAGAGTATTAAAAAAAAAATAGTTTAATGGTTAGAATAAAATGCAAGAAGTCACTTTTATTCAAAAAATATCATGAAAGTTACTTTAAATTCACTAGAAAATTTAAAAATTAAATAATAAATGACTAAAATAAGATAATTTGGTTTGACAAGTTTAAATTCCAAATATTCAGTTCAAATAGATATCAATACTACTAGAAAAGGCAAAAAAAACTGCTTAGAGATGTTTATGTTAAACCTATAGTAAAGTTCAGAGGTAATAGTATTTTCATATAGAGTTGTTTTATCTCTTATGATATAAATTTCTTATGCAAGATTGATGGAGGACTTGATGCTGAACTTTATCATAAAATATTAAGTAAAAACTTTATAAAGACTTTGCAATACTATAAGTTAAATATTTTAGATGTTATTTTTCAGCAGGATAATGATCTACTATACTAACTAAAAAGTGGTTTGAGAACAATCATATTAAAGTTTTACTATAGTTGACATAATCACCAGATTTAAATCTGATCAAATATCTTTAAAATGATGTTGATTATCAACTTAGGATGTTAAATGTTACTAGCTTCATTTTTTACATTTTCATTAATTAGAATATTTTTTTTAATTAGTTTCTTTATAGATTTCAAATTCAGGTAATGAAATGGGTAAGTTCTGCAATATTTGTTGCTATTATAGGAAAAGATATATTGTAAAAGCATATTTTCAAGTTTAAAATGAAATAGTATTAGAAATTAATAGAATCAATGCCTTAAAGATAAGATTGTCTGCCTAAACCTCTTCAAAATTCTACGATTAGTTTCATCAAAATTTTACTATAGATTTATTATAGTTTTGACAGAGTTTTAGCAGTTTTGGCAATTATAATAGGTTTCGGCAGTTTCACTTTTTTCCAGAGTTTCGCTAGTTTTTTAATATAATTTTAATATAGTTTTGGCAGAATTTTGCTTTTTGGAGAAATGCCATCTTGCCTAAACCCCTAAATTTTGGCAAGTAACCTTATTTAAAGAATACAGAATATTATAATTATAAAATTTTTTTAGTATTTTTTAAATTTTTTTTTTAAAAAATTAAAAAAATCAAATTTCATTATATAATTAAATATAACAAAAATAACTAAACATGGTGGTTATTACCTATAAACCTTATCTTACCTTACATTACCATAAAAAAATTACTGTTATATGACCAGTGATATTTAATATTATCTGATATGTAACTAGCAGCATTGCATTTTTAAGTATCTGAGGGATTTAGAATTTTTTCGCGTGAAAAAAATTATTTATCACACCTTATTTGTCACAGATGTGTCACATAATTTCACGTGTTCGTACATATTTAATTAGTAAATATCACGTGATAGTGATTTTTTTATGATGATACAGGAGTAGTTTATAAACCTCACAAAAGTTATATGACTTTAAAAATTTATAAATTAAAATTAAATCAATTATTAACAAATTTAAATCAATAAAATTAATAGATCAACATATGCTTATCATTTTTATCAGTTTATTTTTTCAAGATATTATAAAATTTTTGAAGTTATTACAATTTAAAGTCTAAGAATTTTTCATAATAGCATATATTAAAAATGGAAAATTTTGGACTAAAGAATTAGCAATCACTGGTCAAAAACTGATCTATCTTACAGATATCTTACAGATATCTTATAAATATCGGGTACCCAAAATGCGAAAAATCTGCTATACATCGGGTACCCAATATGTATACTATAGAATTAAAAAATACAATTTATTAATTATCTCGCTATCCAGTGATCATAAAAAGATGAAATATAGCTCATTCGATTCGTCTCACTGAGACGTATCGAATGGTAATAATGTTGCATTTCTAGGTATGATAGATGCTGAGATATTTGATAAATCGTAAAAATATAAACAAAAAATGCCGATTTGTCAAATATCTCGACATCTATCGCACCTAGAAATGCGAAATTAGTACCATTCGATACGTCTCATTGAGACGAATCGAATGAGCTATATTTCATCATTTTATGATCACTGAATAGCGAGATAATTAATAAATTGTATTTTTTAATTCTATAGTATACATATTGGGTACCCAATGTATAGTGAATATTTAAATGAAATTTCATATGAAGTTTGATGATACTTATTTATTAAAGAGAAAATTTATAGTTAAAAAGCAAAAATAAGATAACAGTAAAAAATTTGCAAAGAAATTATGAGTTGATGATAATTGGAAGATGAAAATGACAGCAGATAAGATAAAATTTATTTACCAAATAAAGATGAAAATAAAAAGTTTTGGATGATGTGAAAAACAAATATAATGATCACTTAATATAAATGAAAAGAATACTGAATTTTGTATAATATAAAAGAAAATTTTATAATACTGGCTAGAATTATGCTTGTGATACATATGCAAAATTTTAGACTAGTGTGATTTATAGGTAACAGTCACCATATAATTTTAATAAATATTATATAATTAAAATAAAACTAGTTTATTACATATTATTAAAATTAATATATTATAATAACCTTATAATATATATATTATATAAAAAATAAATACCGTATAGTTCCGAAATTAAGCATCACCCGAAAATAAGCATCTTTACATATAAGAAATAACCCAAAAATAAGCACTCTTTTTATAATAAATTTATGATATCTCGGCCAATATTTATCCTAGAGATATGAAATAACTACCATTGGATTCCTCTCATTGAGACGAATCTAATGAGCTAAATTACATTAATTTTTAATTACTGGATAACAAGATATCCTAAACACAAAATTAATATAAATATGATTTTTTTAAAAAAAATTATACACCGAAATTAAGCATCCCTATAACAAAAAAAGTGTGCTTAATTTCGGAACTATATGGTATTATATTTATATAATATTATATAATTGATAAACCTTTGGTCAGTTATTTTTAAAAGCCATTATATAATGTATATAATAATAAATAAAGAAAGTAATCTCTAAATATATTGGTAAAAATACAAATTAGAATGAATTGGTAAATTAATTATAAAATTAAAGTAAATTTTATTATAAATTTTTATTTGTAATAATTGTCAAAAAATATATTATTTTATTATTATTTATTATTGATATTTTCTTTACATTTATTACAAAAATATTATTATATCTTTATATATAAAAGTAATGAATTTATGTTGAGATTTAAAATAAAAAAAAAAGAATATTATTTTGAATATAAAAAAGAAACCAGTTTTCATATTTCAAAATCTCTTGAATAATTAAAGTTTTATTTTGAAATTTTCACCATTTTTAAAAGTTTTCTAAAAAAAGTAAAAAACATGATCATAATTTTTTTTCAATAGCATTATATGAAAAAAAAATTTAGTTTTCATTATTAATACTTACTTATATATATTTTAAAGAGTATATTCATTTTTAAAGGTTATTATTAATCTAAATAGACATAAATTTTCAAATATATAATACTAAAATATAAATATAAGGAGTTAAATCTAAAGATTAATAAAGTTCTTGTATTAAAATAATATTAGTTTTAGGATCTATTACAGTCTTTTTTAAAAATAAATTATACTATACTTTTGTCTTTAAATAAAAATATTATGGATCTGTTTTTTTTCTCCTAAAAGGTCATATAATTTAGCAAATTCATTATATAAGTTCCTGATCAATATAACATGTTCTGGATCAAAAAGCTTAGTTAAATCAAATTTTTAGAAAATATAACTGAAAGCTTATTATTTCTTATTAAAAAGTAATACCAATTATCAGTATCACAAATCTTCTAAAATTTAAAATAGATTTTTAGGTTTTTCATTTTCTTAATTATAATATTTTGAGTTATATCTTCTCATTTTTAATTTCTTATAATACCAATTCCTATAACTAGTTAGTAATATACAATTAGTATTCTGAAAAAAAATTTGGTTTGATCTAAATCTACAGAATTGATCTGAAATAGATTTAGATCAGTTTGCAAATTTAAGATTTGTGAATCCAATCTGAATCAAATAAATCTAATTTGAATCTAATCTGATCAGATCAGATTATGATACAAAAAAATCTTAATCTGATTTATAGATAACATCCAAATTATTTTGGGATGTTATAAATATAATTTGAGATATACAAATTCATTTAGTTTATATGTAATTTATTAAGTAAAGTGCTAAAATAATTTAGGATGCTAAAAATAATTTGGAATTTTACTATATATCCAAATTGATTTTAGAATTTAGGTGGCATTTATAATCTGATCTGATCAGATTCAGATCTTCATATATTAAATATCGATAAAATAAAAAAAAAGTTTTTTTTTTATTTTTATTTTTTATTTTTCATTCCCTTAAATGGAATTTAAATGAATGAAAAACTAAATGAACAGTTCCTGAATGAACTAACATAACAATAAGTTCATTTTTTTATTTATTTTAATTTTTTTTTATTTAAGAGAATATAACTAATGTCTTCTTTCTCTTTTTTTTAGAAAATCTGAATAAACAGACAACTGGGATTTTAAACAAATGTAAGTTCATTCTTTTTTTTTTACTTTATTAATTATTAGAAAATATAATTGACATTCCCTTTTTTTCTTTTTTTTAGAAAATTGGATGAATAGACAAAGCCAAACGACTGGAATCTTAGACAAACATAAGTTTATTCTTTTTTTACTATATTAATTATTAGGAAAAGTAACTAATATTTTTTTTCTCTTTTTTTAAAAAACTGGATGAAATGATAAAGCTGAATAACTGGGATTTTAAATGAACATAAATTCATTTTTTTTACTAAATTAATTATTAAAGAAAGTAACTAATGTTCTCTTTTCTCTTTTTTTAAAAAACTGGACAAATGGATGAAGCTGAACGAATAGAACTTGAACAAACAAACTAAAAGGTAAGTTCATTTGTTTCTGTTATTTTTTTACTTTCAGGGAACGTAATTAATGTCTCCTTTCTTTTTTTAGAAAATTGGATAAACAAATAAAGCTAAATGAACAGAACTTGAATGAACGAACTAAGAGGTTAATTCGTTCATTTCTTTCATTTTTTTTACTTTTAGAAAATATAAGTAACATCTCCCTTCTCTTTTTTTTAGAAAACTGAATAAATAATTAAATTTAAATTGGTTTAGTTTTAGATTTGAATCAGTTTTAATTCAGTTCAGTTTCAGAAACAGATTAGTTCAGATCAAATCTAGTCAGATTCAGATTAGTTCAGATCTATTTCAGACTGGATTCAGATCAGATCAGATTTAAATCAAATCCAATCTAAACTGATCTGTTTGGAACACTATATGCAATATTATATGAAGTTTATCTAGTATATAATTATTATTAAGTAAAATTATATTAAAAAGTGAAGATAAGTGATGACCTAAATATGCTGTTAGATTTTCATTTAAAACTCTCATTTCTTTACTAATTGTTTACTCAATTTGCTTATCTTTATGTTGATTCTTAACTATCTTGCACTATATACAGAAATAATTAAAATTTGCAGTATCAAAACCTAAATAGATAATAAGAAACTTTTAATCTAAGCTAAAAAAAAGCTTAAAATTCCAAAAAATATTATTAATAACCATTTTACTATCACTCAACTCTTGCAATTCTTAAATAAAAGTATCTGCTATAATTTTTAAAGTTGAATAATTCTTAGTTTCTAAAAATAAAATAACAGTATAATGATAATTTTTTTGTTTAATCATCTAATAATATCACAGTGATTATTACATATTTGATCTTTTAATATTATGATCATAATTAGAGATTTTAAAATAAATTGTTGGTGTTGTAGGATTTACTTCTCATTTTAAATATATAGTAGTTTACAAAAAAAATGTATTACTTGATTGTAAAACTTAAAATCAATATATTTTATTAAATATAAAAATGTAATTTTTATTTAAGTTTAATAATAAAAAAATTTTTCTAATGTACAAAAATTCCAATTTCAATAATGCATTACTTATGTAGTTTACGTTAAATTGGAATTTAGCAGTGAATTTTTATATAAAAAAAATTAAATAAATGCATTTTGAAGCATTTAAACATTAAAACACATCCCATTACTATATTATGTAACTATCTTTTGCTTTTATGATATCATTTATATGTTTTGGCATAGACTCAATTAATTTCATATATATATCTGTCTATCTTTATTTTATTTCAAATATCCTGAATTTTATTTCACAGGTCTTCTTTTCCTAAAATTTGAACTGGAAGGTTTCTTAAATGTCTATTTACTTCTTTTCAAAGATGTTTAATAAAGTTGATATCAGATGACTGGACTAGCCAGTTAAAAAGTTCAACACTATTATGAAAAAACTAATTTTTAGCATGATTGGAGGGGTCTGGATCATTTTTCCAACAATTATTTCACTGACAGTCATTTCACCGACAGTCATTTCCCTGACAAAGTCATTTCACCGACAGTCATTTCCCTGACAGGGTCATTTCACCGACAGTCATTTTCCTGATAATCATTTCCCTGACAGAAAAAAATTATTTTATCCAAAAAATGGTAAATGCTTCATTCTATAATATTAATCCTTTCAATAAATAAAAAAATTAATAATTATCCTGAATAAAATGGGTTTAAGAAGAAAAA